>JALXFT010000435.1:0-10000 GCA_023376895.1 Aspiorhynchus laticeps
GTACTTGTGGCAGTGATAATAATGGAGCCCCCTATATCAAAAACAGTCGTTTTTTTGAATAATTAAGCATATCATGTTTCATTAAAGCGTGTGTAATGCTGCTAACAATAGTTTAAATTAAGAACTATCATAATTATGTTTATTAAGCCATACATGTCTTCAATACTATCCTGGGGATTTTAAGAATTTGACATCAAAAGTGCCTTTGTTTATGGTACTTTAATGCACACCTAAAGTAATGTATTTTTTTTTTCTATAGCATTATTTATAAAAATACTTAAATGTCCTAATTAGAATATGGCCTAATCGCTGGTTTACAATAAGACCCTGTCTGTGAAACCAGTGGTCATTAGTCTTGGATTTAAGAACGTGCTGTGAATTTATCAGTCCCCATGTATTAATAATGTATTAATCACGTCTGATGGAGTACGATGTTGTCTCTGGTTATCTAATGTTATGAATGTTGTAGTGGAATTATCTGTATGATTGCATGACGCGGACTATATAATCAGCTGATGGCAGTCTCTATGTTGATCCGTGGATCTGCTATGATAGATCGCAGGTAGACATCATCCCCGTCATGCGCATAAATGTCTGTTAACATCTCTATATGACGAGTGCACATTAGTTAATGATCAAGAATATGAGGAGCTTGGATTAGCAAGGCGTGCAATTATCAGTTTATGATCTATGAATTTGTGTGCCAATATCGATACGCTATGAACTGTAGTTAGACAGAATATCTTATGGATTATAATGGTTATTTGTGCAATTATCGTACTGGATTATGAAGTAGCTGTGAATTTCTATTAGATCAAATATAAGTAGTGGGAATATATTATGGATTATGAATGTATTAATTATCTTACTGGATTATGATGTAAGTCGTGGATTATTGTTATGATTATGAATCTATGTATAGGAATTATCTTATGATTATGAAGTGAATTATGAATTATGGATATATGAATGTAGTGTGGAATATCGTATGGATTATAATATATATCGTGAGAATTATCGTTATGGATATGATTTTGAATATCGTATGATTATGAATGTTGTTGAATTATCTTATGGATATATAATTGTTGGAATTATTTATGATTATAATTAGTTTTATCGTTATATATATATATTTATATGATATTATGTAATGGATTATAATTATTGAATAAACAAATGATTATAATGTTGTTGAATTATTTATATATATGATATATATTATATATTATTTTTATATATAAATGTTTATAATTATATTCCATTTTCATTAAAAATCTCATTAATTATTTATATTATAAGTTTTAGTATATTTGTTGCGTTTTGTCAACTTGTAGTGTATCTGTTATTTTATTTGACATCTATATAATATTTTTATCTCATTTATTATTTTAGTATTAGTTATTAATTTTAATATTTGTTATTATTACTACATCAAATTAAACTAACATTAAAACAATGATAAATGTTGCTTTAGATTAGATACAGCTAGCATAAATATTAAAATAAAATTAAATATATACTTATATATTATATATTATTTTAAGTATCTATTTTTTTATATATATATATTATGAGTCGGTATATTATTAGATATGATAAATACGGCGTCGGTCGGGCAGGATATATTTAGGACCCGAGAAGACCTCTTATGTCTGAGCAACATGACAGTGATTCGTTCCTGAATGATATCAATTTAAATGATTCTAGTATCAATCGTAAATGTAAATCACTAAATATTTTAACAGTGATGCTGCCACCTGCTGGCGTGTTTTATATATATCATAATCATATAAAGTACTTATAATTATTATTTAAATATCAAGATTTTATTTGTATTCAATTTAATATAATATTAGTGACTGTCATTAATCGATTAATCGCATCCAAAAGTAAAATTTGTTTGCATAATATATGTGTGTATATGTGTATTATGCATATTTAGTGTTAAGCTAAAATATTCAGGTTATGTTTGTTATATTAATTTATATTTATTTTATTAATATAAATTAACAAGTATTGAGCTAGTAAATATATACATGTATTAGTTTCATTATTTTAATATATACTGTGTAGTGTGTTGTTTTTTGATTTGAATGATGTGTGTGTGTGTGTATTATATATACATAATACATACACACTATTATGTAAACAATGTTGTTCCTTGGATGTGATTAATCGTTTGATGACGTCAACTTAATATATTAACATCGTGTTCCATGTGACAAAAATTTGTAATTAAATGCATCAAATGTCTTGCATTAAACCGTGTGTAAATACATCTTAAACAAATGATTAATTTGTATTTGAATAACTGATTATAGATTTGTTTGATAACATGCCCTAAATGTCTATCTTTATATTAAAATTCACTGATTTATAATGTAAGAATTTGACTCTAAACTGATAGAAGCACACTTTGAGCATAAATTATACAAGTTGTGTTCCAAATTTGCAGTTAAAAGATATAAAAATGTATCTATAAACTTATTGTAATAGCAATTGATTTCTTAGTGCAGCGTGAACTTGACCAGCACAGATATATAACAGTGAGTTCAGCTGTCAAATATTACACATACACACTACATCGTCTGACATTATACCGTTAATGATCTATGACATTGTAATTATCGTGGAATTATCGTTATGGATTATGACAGCGTGTGGAATATCCTGGACATATCGTTATGGATTATGAATGTTGTGTGGAATTATCGTTATGGATTATGAATGTTGTGTGGACATTATCGTTATGGATTATGAATGTTGTGTGGAATTATCGTTATGGATTATGAATGTTGTGTGGAATTATCGTTAGGACTTATGAATGTTGATGTGGAATCTATCGTTATGGATTATGACATGCTTGACTGTGGAATTATACGTTATGGATTCATGACATGTTGTGTGGACATTATCGTTATGGATTATGAATGTTGTGTGGAATTATCGTTATGGATTATGAATGTTGTGTGGAATTATCGTTATGGATTATGAATGTATGTGGAATTATCGTTATGGATTATGAATGTAGTGTGGAATTATCGTTATGGATTATGAATGTTGTGTGGAATTATCGTTATGGATTATGAATGTTGTGTGGAATTATCGTTATGGATTATGAATGTTGTGTGGAATTATCGTTATGGATTATGAATGTAGTGTGGAATTATCGTTATGGATTATGAATGTTGTGTGGAATTATCGTTATGGATTATGAATGTAGTGTGGAATTATCGTTATGGATTATGAATGTAGTGTGGAATTATCGTTATGGATTATGAATGTAGTGTGGAAATTATCGTTATGGATTATGAATGTAGTGTGGAATTATCGTTATGGATTATGAATGTTGTGTGGAATTATCGTTATGGATTATGAATGTTGTGTGGAATTATCGTTATGGATTATGAATGAATAGTGTGGAATTATCGTTATGGATTATGAATGTAGTGTGGAATTATCGTTATGGATTATGAATGTTGTGTGGAATTATCGTTATGGATTATGAATGTTGTGTGGAATTATCGTTATGGATTATGAATGTTGTGTGGAATTATCGTTATGGATTATGAATGTTGTGTGGAATTATCGTTATGGATTATGAATGTTGTGTGGAATTATCGTTATGGATTATGAATGTTGTGTGGAATTATCGTTATGGATTATGAATGTTGTGTGGAATTATCGTTATGGATTATGAATGTCAGTGTGGAATTATCGTTATGGATTATGAATGTTGTGTGGAATTATCGTTATGGATTATGACATGTAGTGTGGAAAAATTAATCGTTATGGATCCTATGACAGATAGTGTGAGATATTATCGAAATTATGGATTATGAATGTCAGTGTGGAATTATCGTTACTGCGATTAAAGAATAGTAGTGTGGAATTATCGTTAATGGATTATGAATGTTGTGTGGAATTAGTCTATGGATTATGAATGTTGTACTAGTGAATTATCAGATTATTAGGAATGATGAATGTTAAGTGTCCAATATAAAATCGTTACCTGTGTGTATCAAAATGTATGCAGTTGGCAATTACACAGTTATGGCATCTATGAAATCGTTGTGTGGAATTTATTCCAAATTCATGGATTTGAATGTAGTGCTGAATTCATCGTTTTCGTATTATAATGTTTTCTGGAATCCTATACGGTTCAATAGGATTTATTAATCAAGATAAGCATGCCTGAATTATTAAATCATGAAACTTATGACAATGTACATTGGAATTATCATTAGAGATTAACAAAAATGACATGTTTAGTGCTCGTTGAATATGTTTATGGTTATGCAATGTGTGTGTAATTATCAGTCTATGGATTATGAATGCATACAAAATGTGTTATGTTCAGGGTCTCTTACAGTACGCGTGTGAAATGGCCCCTCAGATTCTGTGTATGTGTATGTTGAACATCTGGTTAATCAGATGTGAAGGCGAGCAGTACCACATTGAGTTACATAGTGAGCCTTTATCTAGCACAAATCTACAAATTAAACAATAAAGGGATTTACTGTTACTAAAATTAAGATAGTTTGTAGATTATTAAAGTTAATATTAAAGTTTATTATTCTGGCACCAGAGTACTGTATTACGACATTCTAGTAAATATGATACTGCAGTTCTGACACAATGTGTTAGAGTTAGATACAGTGATTTTATTTGAGGAGATTGCACGAGTAATAGTTAACTGTGTGTATATGATATGATAGTTTAGTGCTGTCAAAGATAATCGGTAAAATAGTCTGTGTTTTGATCAGTTTGGAGATATTGTATGATGTGTGTGTATGTTTATTGAGGTGTGAATAGCTTGTGTATGTAGTAATACAAAACCCTGCTCAGTGACACAGATATGTGATGTGATTTATGTTTCATGAGACTGTCAGATCGCTTGATTTAAGTGACGCTGCTTGTGATTATGTAGTAAACTTTGAAAACTCCGTGCTCCGATTCATCATAGAGTACACATGCAGGATGTCAGATTACTAAGTGAGAGGACAAGGTCGCAAGGGTATGTCTGCTGGATTGGTTTGAAGGTTGGACTGTGTTTTGATGTATTCAGTGGGCGAGAGACTTGACTGTGAAGCTGCGCGTGATGCTGATCGCGTGAATCATGGAGTCTCGGAGCAGGCAAGAGATGATCAAAAGATAAGCTGAGAATGTGAGAAAGGACAAATAGGTGCAAGTGTGTTGAGTGTGTGTGTGGTGTGTGTTGTGTGAGTAGTGTGAGTGTCTGTGTGTGTGAGTGTGTGGTGTGTGAGTGTGTGTGTGGTAGTGTGAGAAGAGTGATGGTGATGTGTGATGTGAGTGTGGAGATGTGATTGGTGATGTGTGAGTGAGTTGGGGAGTGTAGTGATGAGTGTAGTAGTGTGTGTGGAGTGTGAGTGGGTGTAGTGAGTCCGTGTGAAACCGTAGTGTGAGAGTGTGAGTGTGTGAGTGTGTGAGTGTGTGTGTGGTGTGAGTGTGTGAGTGTGTGTGAGTGTGTGTGTGTGAGTGTGTGTGTGTGTGAGTGTGTGGTGTGAGTGTGTGTGAGTGTGTGTGTGAGTGTGTGTGAGTGTGTAGTGTGTGTGTGTGTGAGTGTGTGTGTGAGTGTGTGTGTGTGTGGTTGTGATGTGGTGAGTGTGTGTGGTGAGTGTGTGTGTGTGGTGTGGTGTGTGTGAGTGGTGAGTGTGAGTGTGAGTGTGAGTGTGTGTGTGTGTGTGTGAGTGTGTGTGTGAGTGTGTGTGTGTGAGTGTGTGTGGTGTGAGTGTGTGAGTGTGTGTGTGTGTAGTGTGTGGTGTGTGAGTGTGTGTGTGAGTGTGAGTGTGTGAGTGGTGAGTGTGTGAGTGTGTGAGTGTGTGGTGTGTGTGGTGTGAGTGGTGTGTGTGAGTGTGTGTGTGTGTGAGTGTGTGTGTGGAGTGTGTGGTGTGTGTGTGTGTGTGTGAGTGTGTGAGTGTGTGTGTGTGAGTGAGTGTGTGTGTGTGTGTGTGAGTGTGTGTGAGTGTGTGTGTGTGAGTGTGGTGAGTGTGTGAGTGTGTGAGTGTGTGTAGTGTGTGAGTGAGTGTGTGAGTGTGTGAGTGTGTGAGTGTGTGTGTGAGTGTGTGAGTGTGTGAGTGATGTGTGTGTGTGTGTGTGTGTGAGTGTGTGAGTGTGTGTGTGAGTGGTGAGTGTGTGAGTGTGTGTGTGTGTGAGTGAGTGTGTGTGTGAGTGTGTGAGTGTGTGTGTGTGTGAGTGAGTGTGTGAGTGTGTGAGTGAGTGTGTGTGAGTGAGTGTGAGTGAGTGTGAGTGTGTGTGAGTGAGTGTGTGAGTGTGTGTGAGTGAGTGTGTGAGTGTGTGTGAGTGTGTGTGAGTGAGTGTGTGTGTGTGAGTGTGAGTGTGTGTGAGTGAGTGAGTGAGTGTGTGTGAGTGTGTGAGTGAGTGTGTTGTGAGTGTGTGTGTGAGTGTGAGTGTGTGAGAGTAGTGTGTGTGGTGTGTGAGTGTGAGTGTGTGTGAGTGTGTGTGTGAGTGTGTGTGAGTGTGATATGTGTGTGTGTGTGAGTGAGTGTGTGTGTGTGTGAGTTTGAGTGTGAGTGAGTGTGAGTGAGTGTGTGTGAGTGAGTGAGTGTGTGTGAGTGTGTGAGTGGTGTGTGTGGTGTGTGTGTGTTGTGTGCTTCCCAGAGGCGTAAATTTCTTCTAACAGTAGGGGGGCAATAAACATAAATTTTCTCAAGAGCAATTTTTGAAGGGGACACAAATAATACAGCCATAATTGTGCTTGTAAGGATAGACATGTGTACACAGCATGGGGACCGTGTTTAAATATGAGTTCATATGGTTCACCACGCGTTCATATTATAACTATTATTTTGCGTCCTCCATACTATTTTAGGTTTCGTCTGGAACCGAGTACGTCTCTTTAGATATTCAACCACAGCAAGCCCAACTTAACATCATATTGAGCAAAACCCAACACATCGGTAGGTCTACAATATTAGCCTAATATCGTTCACACACAGGCTTATCGCCGTGTTAGTTGTAGTGGGTGACAAGCTACGGTATTAAGCTTGGTAAGCTTATAATCACTCATAGAAAATATATCGGTTATCATCATTTTTTGTCATGACTCATTTATTAATGATCCAGCATCATCTGTATTAAAGAAAGAATCATTTCACCCGATGTTTAAGTCACCGTCCCACCTGTGGGACACTTGGCGCTCTTTTTTTCGTTCCCTATCAAATATTTTTGTAATCATCATGAATTATATATCATTTGAAAGCTTAAAACCTCAAAATTCATCCGGTGAAAACCATTTTGAAATCGGATATTGCGTTACCATGGAAATGGTACTTTAAAATCATTTGGCGGTCTCCTCCCCCTTAGTGGGCGGAGTCAAGTGTCATATTACACGTCTTTTAGAATCAAAACTTTTTATAATCTTGACAAAATACATATCGCCGGAAAGGTCTGACTCTCAGAATTCCATATTTGGTGGTCTTTTTGTGATCGGAGTAATATTGACAGAGAAATTTAGACATTTGTGACAGAAAAATGCATCAAACTAAATTAAATGGAGTTTGGATGCCCCCGGTGGCTGTTTGTGGTATGACGCCCTAAATAAAAACCTCAATTTTTTTCATATCAACTTCAAATTTGGAACATAACTTATTTAGACATAAGGCTTTAATTTTATATCAATTTTAGAGTAAAACCTGTTATGTAAAATATTTATTTTATATAAAATATAAAAACTGTGTATTTTCTTTACAGTAAATTTCAACTTTTATAACTTTGTTACTTTCATATTTTAAAATAATTCCACTTCTACAGTAATCTGCTGATTGTCTTCTTAAAAAAGAGACCAACCTTATATCTGTATTCCAAAGCATTCATGAATTATAAGAGTTTAAGTTTGGATAGTGCACTCTCACGTATATGTTCAAAAATGGGGGGGGGGTGACAGTTAAGGGGTTAATGAGAATAAAATAGCTTAAGTTACTTACACATAACTACTGAGGAACTTTGCTCTCTCGCACCGGACTCGTGTGTGTGTGTCGGTAAAGGAGGAAAGCAGGCAGTGGACCAAACCACTGTGAGGCAAAGGGTTTGAAAAGGGGTCAAAACATTTCTGGGGTTTTTTCTATTTTGTTTTACTACTTACACAATTATTTTAAGTGTATGTCCATTGTATTATGTTAAATACACAGTCTCGCTTGTAATGATATTTTTAGGGGGGGCAACCCTCAGATAGGGGGGTCCTGTCCCCCCCGCCCCCCCCCCGGGATTTACGCCTATGGTGTTTCCCTCCGGAGACGGGAGCGTGGGAACTGTGTGTTTAACCTCGCTCACTGAGACATTCCTCAGATTTCTGCTCCGCTTTTCAAAACAGAAGACTCTGGAATCTCAGCTAATGAAGCCCTGCTGGCTTTCTTAACGAGAGCCTTCAGGTCATTCACACTGAAGGAGAAAACAACAGGCTGTTTAAATGCAGTCTGACCACATTTAAAGCCATAAATGTGTCTCTGCAGCACAAAAGCAGTCATAAGTAACACAGGTATATTTGTAGCAATAGACAACAATACATTGTATGGGTCAAAATTATACATTTTTCTTTTATGACAAACATCATTAGGATATTAAGATTGTTCCATGTAAACTTTCTACCATAAATATATCAAAACTTAATTTTTGATTAGTAATATGCATTGCTAAGAACTTCATTTGAACAACTTTAAAGGTGATTTTCTCAATATTTAGATTTTTTTGCACCCTCAGATTCCAGATTTTCAAATATTGTCCTATCATAACAAACCATACATCAATGGAAAGATATTTATTCAGCTTTTATGAATCTCAATTTCAAAGAAATTGACCCTTATGACTGGTTTTGTGCTCCAGGGTCACATATGTTAAGACTTAAATGGTGTAACAAATGTTATCATTTTAAGAGACTATAAATTTGGGGATGGAAAAACAGGAATATGATTATTAAACTTCAAAATGCATTGATTTAATTAAGTCAAAACGTGACGCTTTTGCACATTATACGCAGGGTTATTATAGTAAAATAAAAAAATAACTTGAAATAAAGTGTTAATTGAAATAAAAATTAAAGAATATATTTTATATATAAAAAATATATATTTTTTAATGCATTTCTAATTTTCTTTCAGTTTAACTTGATGTATTAAAATAGCTAAAACTTAAATAAAAATTAATAGAAACTAAATAGACATATATTTTTTAAAAAAACTAATAAAAGTGACAAAAGCACGCAACAAAAATATTAAAAATCTAAATTAAAATAAAAACTGAAAATATAGAATTAAATCTAATTCAAAATATTATTAAAATCTATTAGTATTATAAGTTAAGACTTAAATATTTTAAATGGTGTAACAGAAGTTTTAATGATCAAAACAGGAATATGATTATTAAACTTCAAAATGCTTTAATTAAATAACTGAGCGCAGCACATTTAAAGTCAAAACGTGACGCTTTTGCACGTTCTATGCAGAGTTATTATATTAAAAAAATAATAATAAAAACATTTTCATTACTTGGGAATAAAATATATGTTAATTGAAATAAATAAATATAATATTTTATTATATATTTCTCATTTTCCATTTTCTTTCGGTTTAACTCGATGTACCAAAATAACTAAAACTGACATAAAAAAATTATAAAAATAAATAAACATTTTTAAAGTGACAAACACAATAAAATGACAATTCGAAATACAAAATGTTAATAAAACTATAATAGTATCTCAATACTACAATAATATTGATTCCACAGGTTTGTGCTTTTAATTTTTTCATTTATGCCGAGCGATTGCTTATGATCTATTGTTGATAAATAATAACAATGTTTACGTTATTGTGTTTATATTATAATATGTTGTAGATAACTGTAAGATGCATGTTTTATCTCCCTTATTTTAATGAGCTGGTGAAATAAGTTAAGCATGTGCATTTCAAAATAAGAGTCCCAGTGTATTTTGGGCTTGTTTATGATTAAAAGTCCTGCA
>JALXFT010000435.1:15000-19999 GCA_023376895.1 Aspiorhynchus laticeps
CATAAAATATGAAATCTGTTTTATTTTTTCTCAAATTCCATTTAATCTTTAATTTTTCTGGATACCATTTTTAAGTAAATCTTAATTCAATTTTAATAATCAAATCAAAAGCATGTCTAATCAATCAAATTCATAAAAACTATTTTTTTTTTTGCTAACAATAATGGGGCCTTATTAAAAAAAATAAAAATTATTTTTAATATTTTTTTTTTTTAAATTCTGTGTTGTGTATTTAAATTTTTCTGAATAAGATAAGACATAGTTAATCAGTATCAGCTCTAGATTTGAATGAATATAACTTAACTCTTGTGCATCAATGGACAAAAATGTCCATGTCAAAAAAACAGTCATAAATATGTGAAGCTTGGGAGCAGAGACTTAAGTGTGGTCTCAATTTAAAGAAGACCCACGGCAGATTATTGTTGAAGTAAAAAAAGTTTAAAAAGTGAAACCAAAAAAAAGTTATACAGGTTTAAGTTTATGAAAATGATTTATGAACAATATTTTATTTTATGAATATTTTATATATGAAACATGTTTAACTCTAACCTGCTAGAAAATCAAAGCCATAAATCTAAACAAGTTGTGTTGCAAATTTGAGGTTGATATCTCAAAAAATGAGCTCTTAGTAAGATATTGTTTGAGCGCAGTACCACATTTTCTCCATTAGATGCAGCAAAACTCTGCTGGAGCTCACAGTGCTTGACACACACACACACACTCTGACATCCATACCAACACACACACACACACACACACACTGACATCCATACCAACACACACACACACACACACACTGACATCCATACCAACACACACACACACACACACACACTGACATCCATACCAACACACACACACACACACACTGACATCCATACCAACACACACACACACACACACACTGACATCCATACACCACACACACACACACACACACACTGACATCCATACCAACACACACACACACACACACACACACACTCTGACATCCATACCGAACACACACACACACACACACACACACTCTGACATCCATACCAACACACACACACACACACTCTGACATCCATACCAACACACACACACACACACACACACGCACTCTGACATCCATACCAACACACACACACACACGCACTCTGACATCCATACCAACACACACACACACACACTCTGACATCCATACCAACACACACACACACACACTGACACACATCTGACACCAACCAACACACACACACCTGACATCCATACAACAACACACACACACTGACATCCATACAACAACACACACACACACACACACTCTGACATCCATACCAACACACACACACACACACACACTGACATCCATACCAACCACACACACACACAACAACACACACACCTGACATCCATACCAACACACACACACACACACACACCTGACATCCATACAACAACACACACACACACCACACACACACTGACATCCATACCAACACACACACACACACACACTCTGACATCCATACCAAACACACAACACACACACTGACATCCATACAACAACAACACACACACACCACTCTGACATCCATACCAAACACACACACACACACACACACACTCTGACATCCATACCAACACACACACACACACACACTCTACATCCATACCAACACACACACACACTGACATCCATACCAACACACACACACCACACACACACACACTGACATCCATACCAACACACACACAACACACACTCTGACATCCATACCAACACACACACACACACACAATCTGACATCCATACCAACACACACACACACACACACACACAACACACATGACACATACACACACACACACACACACTGACATCCATACCAACACACACACACACACTGACATGACATCCATACCAACACACACAACACCACACACTGACATCCATATCAACATCACACACACACACACACACACTGACATCCATACCAACACACACACACACACTCTGACATCACACACACACACAATTATAGCTGCATTACTTTGTCTACATTGTCTCTATAATACTCAGACAGCAACAAACAGGAATAAATCCAGTATTTGCTTATAACCAAACCTGAAACAACATGGCACCACTCTGGTATACAAATAATACATTTTGACAGCCTCCAACAGAATAAACAGCCTATTACACAAAAATTGCATAATTTTACAGTTAAACGGCACTGCGATTAAAATATATCTAGTTTTAATGTGTTTCAATGAGAGAAACGATAACTTTTGTCCTTAAGGTCTATTTTTTGAAATATGGCAGGGTAAAATTGATTTTTTGAAGCTGAAATGAGGGTGAAACTATTAAAATTAAACACCTGAGCCAAAATGTTTGCCGTTAAGGCATTAAAATACACGTTCACACTTATGAACATTTTCTAAGATTTCTGAAATGGAGGCAAAAATGTCCATAAGGAATCGCACAAGTGTTAATATTGACCTATAAAACGGACCAAAATGTTCAGATTGATTAGTAAATGCATGTTGTAGAAGTGAATGTTTGTATCAAAATGTCAATCTGTGGCATGTGTTTGTGTTCCTAAACGACAAAGCTGATGTTTGAATCGTTCCTCAGCTCTGTTGATTCATGTGAAGACGAGACATTCAGTACACACAGCAGTGTTAGTCTACGGTACTGTAATCACACACTTAGCTCTGAAGAACACGTCTTCACTTTGTGCCTCAAAACAAATCAGTTCTTATCAGATGTTTATCACAGAATATGCTCTTTTGAGAACACGTTAATCTAATATTTTTACTGACAAGTGTATGATTATTATGCTGGAGACTTGTGTTTTTATGATTGTGGAGGGCTAAAAACATTAATAGGAAATATACTATATTAGTTTACCACAAATGTTTTTACCATATTGCATTTATTTTCCACATTTTATACTCATGTATTTAAACAGTGTTATTTTGGGTGATGTTTTAACCAAATAAACTTGTATTTTTCTGCTAATTGTATTTCTTGCATCTCTCTGTGACTAATAAATGTTCCGGCTTTAGTATTATTGATATTTTATATAATATTAAAGGACATATTTTAAATATATAACAAGAATGAGTAGAGTTAATTGAATTATATTACAAATTAATGACATTTTTATATATAAATATGAAGTTTTTTAAATATTAAATATTATATTAATATATTAAACGTAATTGCAATGCTAAAAAAATAAAAAATGTAAAATTAAATCATAATAACTATTGTTTTTATTGAAGAACATACAGTAGAATTCCTGAAACTTTTAGAATCACAAAATTAATTATGATTTAATATATTATTAAAACATATTCAGAACATACTTTTTCATATTAAAGGACATATTTTAAAAATATAACAAGAATGAGTAGAGTTAATTGAATTATATTACAAATTAATGACATTTTTATATATAAATATGACGTTTTTTTAAATATTCAGATATTATATTAATATATTAAACGTAATTGCAATGCTAAAAAAATAAAAAATGTCAAATTAAATCATAATAACTGTTGTTTTTATTGAAGAACATACAGTAGAATTCCTGAAACTTTTAGAATCACAAAATTAATTATGATTTAATATATTATTAAAACATATTCAGAACATACTTTTTCATATTAAAGGACGTTTTAAAAATATAACAAGAATGAGTAGAGTTAATTGAATTATATTACAAATTAATTACATTTTTACATATAAATATGAAGTTTTTTAAATATTAAATATTATATTAATATATTAAACGTAATTGCAATGCTAAAAAAATTAAAAATGTCAAATTAAATCATAATAACTGTTGTTTTTATTGAAGAACATACAGCAGAATTCCTGAAACTTTTAGAATCACAAAATTAATTATGATTTAATATATTATTAAAACATATTCAGAACATACTTTTAACAGCAGAAATGCCTTGCTAAGAAAAAAATAATAATAATAATTAACTTATTTCTGATAACTGACAGCCTCACAAATGTATTTGAAACTAGATTATTTCCATAAAAATCAGTGAAAACTGAATAAAATTAAATCATACACATGTTCAAAAATAAAATTTTAAAATAAAACTCAAAATGAAACGATTGTTTTATTAAAGCGTGTAATGTGACCATTATACGACATCATTATATGCATTAATATGTTGTTAAATTGTTGAAATATTAACTTTAAAGTACATATTTAACCCACATGACAAAATACTATATGATAAATACAATGTAGTGTTTTTGAACCATACTGTAGTAAAGTGTATTATACTGTATTCTGTAACACTTTATTAATGAATGCTAACTGTATATAGTGAACTGATAAACTAATAAATACTGTAGTATACTTTAGTTTTACTACGGTAATCTGTAGTGTATTGTAGATATAGATTGTAGAAAGCTTTAGATACAAAGTATTGTGTAAAGTCATTAAACTATAGTTGATTATATTACCACAGCAATCTATATAATCACCACAACACATTAATATCAAGTATTTTACTATAGTATGGTTCACAAACACTAATAGTATTTACTATAAATTAAACTATAAGTAATTTTTAAATCATGTGGGTTAAAGTAAATAATATTTAACTTGTTGATGTCTGATAATGGTCACGTGATATGCAAGTAAAAAAAAACTAATCGTTTAATTTTGAATTAGTTTAATATTTTAACCAATGATGATCATGAATAGGGTATATTTTTAAGTTATTGAAATATTAACTATGATTGAAATATTTTATGAGGTTTCATTTGATAAAAAATAAAGTTTGTGAATACTTGTTTCCCGCGTTCAATCGCTAGATGGCGTCATGTGACCGTTGGTCCGGAAAAGTAGCGCGAATTCTGAACTGGACCGGTCTGTAGGTACAAGATTATTATACACTAATACGGTACTTCAAGATTTAGCGGTCGAGTTTACCATCGAGATGAGTAAGTTATGAAAATGTTATCTTAATTAGCTCA
>JALXFT010003134.1:0-25000 GCA_023376895.1 Aspiorhynchus laticeps
TGGCTAAGTTATATTAAGTTTGTGTGTATGGAGCTGTTATATCATAAAAAAAACTCACGTTATTCGACGTTTGTTTAAATGATGTCATTCACTGTTTGATTTCATTCAGTGAAACTAACTAAACCTATCTAAATCATCTCAGCCTGCTCGATTAACGCACAAACTAAGTTGTCAAAACAACCCTCAAACCAGCAGCTCTCTACTAGTCTACAGCAGCGAAAAATAATGTTAGACGTTCAGTTCAATTCATGTTTATTTGTATAAGCGCTGTTCACGATACAAATCGTCATCTTTACAAAAAATATGTAAGTTTCTACTTTACATTTAGGAGTAGTTTATTAGTGGTGAATTGCTAATTTAAGCATATTATTATATAAAACAACTAACTAACTAAAAAATCGTTTATAGAATGTAAAGAACCTTACTGAGCTCTTAAAAGGGACAAAACAGTATTCTCAAATCATGTTGTTGATGTTAAAAGTTGTAAAACCGAGTAATAAAATCATACAGATTTTCTAAATAATTTAAAAATAAATAATTTTAAGTCACTTTAAACACTATAAAATTCACAATAAAAAAAAACAGTTTTGCATTAAGACTCATTTGCATGAATGAATGAGACAAAAATTGGCCTAATGACACGCACAAGGGGAGTGTTAAATTTAAACGATATAAATTAATTTTCTAATATTTAAAAATTGATTAATTTAATTATTTTTAAGCGCCAATCCATTGAACAGGAGTATATTTAGTTTCAGTCTTGGTGATGAATGGACAACATTGGCATCTCAGGGATTTTTTTATTTCTTTTAATAATGTCTGAATAGTTCTTAACAACTAAAGAACACATTGTATTTTCCTGAGATGTATTCTCCATGGCCGGCATTCATATGTGATGTTAGAAACTTTATCAATATATCTGGCATTTCTCAGGATTGCATGAATTATCAAATCTGCTCCTCGACGAATATACTTTGCTCAAATTTAAGAGTTTTCAGTGTGGATGGATGAGCTTTCTGAAATACCAACAAAATGTGATTTTACTCATTGCTTGTCGCAGCTGGTTAGGACATAAACTCAGATTGATGTGGATGAGATACCTTCCATCGCTGCTGGACTATCATTGAATTATTTCCCAGGATTGTGGTCACTTTCCGTGTCCTGAGGGGAATTTCAAACAAGCCCATTTCCAGCTTGTAGTGAACGGAATAACCTCATTTGGTGTCGGGGCTCTTGGAATAATCGTCTGCATTTGCATTTAGATGCATTGCCGTCTTGAGCGACTCTTCTCGGCGTTCAGTGGGGAAACGTAATTGCAATGCTAAAAAAATAAAAAATGTAAAATTAAATCATAATAACTATTGTTTTTATTGAAGAACATACAGTAGAATTCCTGAAACTTTTAGAATCACAAAATTAATTATGATTTAATATATTATTAAAACATATTCAGAACATACTTTTTCATATTAAAGGACATATTTTAAAAATATAACAAGAATGAGTAGAGTTAATTGAATTATATTACAAATTAATGACATTTTTATATATATAAATATGACGTTTTTTAAATATTCAGATATTATATTAATATATTAAACGTAATTGCAATGCTAAAAAAATTAAAAATGTCAAATTAAATCATAATAACTGTTGTTTTTATTGAAGAACATACAGTAGAATTCCTGAAACTTTTAGAATCACAAAATTAATTATGATTTAATATATTATTAAAACATATTCAGAACATACTTTTAACAGCAGAAATGCCTTGCTAAGAAAAAAATATAATAATAAAACTTATTTCTGATAACTGACAGCCTCACAAATGTATTTGAAACTAGATTATTTCCATAAAAATCTGTGAAAACTGAATAAATTAAATCATACACATGTTCAAAATCATTTTAAAATAAAACTCAAAATGAAACGATTGATTAAAGCGTGTAATGTGACCATTATACGACATCAATATGCAAATGTGTTGTTAAATTGTTGAAATATTAACTTTAAAGTACATATTTAACCCACATGACAAAATACTATAGTAAATACTGTAGTGTTTTTGAACCATACTGTAGTAAAGTGTATTATACTGTATTCTGTAACACTTTATTAATGAATGCTACTGTATATAGTGAACTGATAAACTAATAAATACTGTAGTATACTTTAGTTTTACTACGGTAATCTGTAGTGTATTGTAGTATAGTTGTAGAAAGCTTAGTACAGTATTGTGTAAAGTCATTACTATAGTTGTTATATTACCACAGCAATTATATAATCACCACAACACATTAATTCAAGTATTTTACTATAGTATGGTTCACAAACACTATAGTATTTACTATAAATTACTATAGTATTTTTTCATGTGGGTTAAAGTTAATATTTAACTTGTTGATGTCTGATAATGGTCACGTGATATGCAAGTAAAAAAAAACTAATCGTTTAATTTTGAGTTTTATTTTAAAATGATGATCATGTAGGGTATATTTTAAGTTATTGAAATATTAACTATGATTGAAATATTTTTGGGTTGCTAAACCCAAACATATTTCTAAACAACAATATGATAAACTTCACAGATTGGAGTTGTAAAGGTATTAAATACCTGGAACATATATTCGAAGGGACAGACTTTATTCCCTTTGACAAATTAGTTAAACAATATGGGATTAATAAGAACAGATTTTTAGAATATCAACAAATTAAATCTATTGTAAAAAGGAAATTTAAGTCTAATCATATCAATTTACAAATACCACCAAGTGTGGCAGATTTTCTTAATCTCAAAACCCCCAAATTAATGTCTAAAATATACAGGGCACTTTCCAATATAGATGAATCAGTATCACTTCCTATTGCAAAATGGGAGGCAGATCTATCAGTAAGCTGGGACCATAATTTCTGGTCTCAGATATGTTTAAAAACCTTTGAACTGATTAGAAATCCTGGTTTACAATTAATACAATACAAAATTCTGCATAGAGTGCACTACACAGGTCATCGGATGTTCAGGATGGGTTTTACAGCTTCTAACAACTGCTCACACTGTAAAAGCAATACACCTGACAATTACATCCACGCTCTATGGTTCTGTCCACCTGTTCAGAGGTACTGGTACACGATTTGTGAAGACTTATCAAAGTGTCTTAAATGCTCTATTCCAGCCTCTCCTTTAGTCTGCTTGTTGGGCGACCTAGATGGTGTCACTACAGAAGATAACACAATCCACATGGCTTTCACTGCCCTATGCATTGCTAAGAAGACTGTCCTCATGAACTGGAAAAATAAAAATAATCTTAATATCAACCAATATAGAGATTATTTGTGGGATTATATTAGTCTTGACACAGCTTCTGCTGACACATTAGATCAATCTCTCTGGGCTCCTTTGATCAGCTCCATCACCTAGTGTGGGTGGGGGTCCCGATTCTGTCCGGCTGTGGTTTTTGTTGTTGGCGTGGGGTGGCAATATGGGCCTGGGGCATCTGGGGTTCCCTGGGGGTGGGTTTCTTGGGGGGTTCGGCGCTGGGGCTGCGGCCTTGGCCTGGATGGGGTGTTGGTGACTCTTGGATGCTGTTTCTCTGGCGGCTGCATGTGGCGCTGCTGGGGATGCCTGTGCCGGCGGACGTAGGTTGCCAGCCTGGCGGCCGCACTGTTCCGGGGTTGGTCCGGGGGGGGTTTGGGGATCTGGGGGCGCTCTGACTCCGGGTTGGGGTTACGGCTGGGCCTGGGGGGCTTGGGTCCTGGTTGGTGTGCCGCCGGGAGCATGGGTTGGTGCATGCGCTTGGGCCCGGCTCTGGTGTGAAAAAAAAAATAAAAATATATTTTTGGGTTTCATTTGATAAAAAATAAAGTTTGTGAATACGTCCCGCGTTCAATCGCTAGATGGCGTCATGTGACCGTTGGTCCGGAAAAGAGCGCGAATTCTGACTGGACCGGTCTGAGGTAAAGTTATTATAACTAATACGGTACTGCAAGAAGTCTGCAAGAAGCGGTCGAGTTTACCATCGAGATGAGTAAGTTATGAAAATGTTGTCTTAATTAGCTCATCTGTTTATAAGTTTGTGTTTGGAGCTGTTATATCTCTCACGCGACGTGTTTTGATGTCATTCAGTGAAACTAACTAACGTTAAACCTATCTAAATCATCTCAGTCTGCTCGATTAACGCACAAACTGGTCAAAACAACCCAAACCAGCAGCTCTCTACTAGTCTACAGCAGCGAAAAATAATGTTAATTCAGTTCAATTCATGTTTATTTGTATAGCGCTGTTCACGATACAAATCGTCGCATCTTCATAAAAAATTAAAGTTTCTACTTTACATTTAGGAGTAGTTTATTAGTGGTGAATTGCTAAAAGCAAATAATAAAACAACTAACTAACTAAAAAATCATTTATAGTTAGAATTATGAGTTCTTAAAAGGGACAAAACAGTTCCCAAATCATGTTGTTGATGTTAAAAGTTGTAAAACCGAGTAATAAAATCATACAGATTTTCTAAATAATTTAAAAATAAATAATTTTAAGTCACTTTAAACCTTAAAATTCCAATAAAAAAAAACAGTTTTGCATTAAGACTCATTTGCATGAATGAATGAGACAAAAATTGGCCTAATGACATGCACAAGGGGAGTGTTTTTGTTTTAATTTTCTTTTTAAAAATTGATTAATTAATTATTTTTAAGCGCCAACCATTGAACAGGAGTATATTTAGTTTCAGTCTTGGTGTGAATGGACCATTGGTCTCAATTTATTTCAATAAGTCTGAATAGTTCTTAAAACTAAAAACACATTGTATTTTCCTGAGATGTTTCTCCAGGCGGCATCATTGTGATGAGAAACTTTATCAAAATCTGGCATTTCTCAGATTGCATGATCAATCTCTCCTCGACGAATATACTTTGCTCAAATGAGTTTTCAGTGTGGATGGATCAGCTTTCTGAAATACCAACAAAATGTGATTTTACTCATTGCTTGTCGCAGCTGGTTAGGACATAAACTCAGATTGATGTGGATGAGATACCTTCCATCGCTGCTGGACTATCATTGAATTATTTCCCAGGATTGTGGTCACTTCCCGTGTCCTGAGGGGAATTTCAAACAAGCCCATTTCCAGCTTGTAGTGAACGGAATAACCTCATTTGGTGTCGAGGCTCTTGGAATAATCGTCTGCATTTGCATTTAGATAGTCAGTCGTTGACGGCCGTCTTGAGCGACTCTTCTCGGCGTTCAGTGGGGAAATTGGTTTGTTACTTCAGTCTGCTGCGGAAGATTTGAAATGTCCAATTACAAGACCGCACTCCATTCGGACACGAGATGTGACCAGGACTGTGCATACGGAAAACTTGGAGAACTGGAGAGCAAAAGTCTTGTATTGGACATGTTCGTGTCTTCATACGGTACTAGAGCAAAGAACAGAGCTGAAATCACCATGAGATGAGCAGAACCACTTCATTGACCCCTTAACTGTCACCCCCCCATTTTTGAAAATTCACGAGAAAGTGCAGTATCCAAACTTAAATGATTATAATTCATGAACGCTTTTGAATACAGACCTAAGGTTGGTCTCTTTTTAAAGAAGACAATTAGCAGATTATTACAGAAGTGAAATCATTTAATAAAATTAAAGTATTAAAAAGTTATAGAAGTTTAAATTTACTGTAAAGAAAATGTATTATACAATTTTTATTGTATTTTATATAAAATAAATATTTAAAAAAATAGTTAAAAATCCAAAATTGCTATAAAATTAAAGCCATATGTCTACATAAGTTGTGTTCCAAATTTGAAGTTGATATAAAAAAAATGGTTCATATGCAATTTTGTTTAGGCGTTATACCAAAAACAGCCACCGGGTGCATACAAACTCCATTGAATTATTATTTTTTTGCATTTCTGTCACAAATCTATCAATTTCTCTCTCAATATTACATCTATAACAAAATAACCACCAAATATGGAATCTTCAGACTCAGACCTTTCCAACGATATGTGTTTTGTCAAGATTATAAAAAGTATTGATTCTAAAAGAACGTAATACATTTTGTAATATGACACCGCCGCTAAGGGGGAGGAGCCTGATAAAACATTTTGAAGTACCATTTCTATGGTAACGCAATGTTTGATTTCAAAATGGTTTTCACAGAATGAATTGTGAGATTTTAAGCTTTCAAATGATATATAACTTATGATGATTGCTAAAACATGTGATGGGGAAAAGGCAAGGATATAAAGACTTTTTGTGACAAAGGTCAGAACTCCTGTGATGATGTTGATTTATCATAGACGCTTGGTGCACTCTTGTCATAAATTAATCTATTACTGTTCCTACATAATTTGTAACAACAAACGGGACGGTGACAGTTAAGGGGTTAAACAGATGCTTTCTAGTATTGACTTTAGAGAAGTTCACTCAGAAAATAGCATGCTGAAAATGTGCTCAGCCTCAGGTCAAAGCCAAGAAAATTTGTAGAAATGTGTCTCTGCATCAGTGTCTCAGCAATGGATGCTCTGCAGTGAATGGGTGCCGTCAGAATGAGAGTCTGATAAACACATCACAATAATCCACAGCACTCCAGTCCATCAGTTAACATCTGGAGAAGACAAAAGATGAAACTAATCCAGCATTAAGATGCTTACAACTAAAATACATTGAGTTCATAATCCATAATAAGTCTTCCTCCAGTGAAAAAGTGCATCTGCTGTTGTCTCTCACATCAAAATCCAGCCACATATTAGTTTAGACCGTTTTGTAAACGCTGCTTGATCTGATGCAGATTTCTCTCCTGATTCACACCAGAACACTTTTTCACTGAGGAAGAGTTATTATGGATTATGAACTCTATGCATTTTAGTTATAAACATCTTAATGCTGGATTTGTCTCATCTTTTGTCTTCTCCAGATGTTAACTGATGGACTGGAGTGGTGTGGATTATTGTGATGTGTTTATCAGCTCTCATTCTGACGGCACCCATTCACTGCAGAGCATCCATTGCTGAGACACTGATGCAGAGACACATTTCTACAAACCTGATGAAGAAACAAACTCATCCTGATCTCAGATGAACTGAGGGTGAGAACATTTTCAGCAACTTTTCATTTTGGGTGAACTATTCCTCTAAATTGAATGGTTTAAATAAAGGCAGCGGCTATTTGCAATAGCTATAGCAATAGATGCTGTTTACACTAAGTGAAAATAGCAGTATTTTTTAAAGGTATGCTATTTACACTAAATGCAAATAGCTATAGATTCTATTTACACTATGTAAAAATAGCCTATTTATACTACTTATTGCAAATAGTGGCAATTATCTGCACCTCAGTATTGTAGTACATTATAAAACAGTATGCAATAATAACGTATTGAGTGTAAAGAATATAGTTTTAATTCAAATTAGGCTATTAAACGGATGCCACCTTATTGGTACCCTAATCCTACCCGATACTTTATTTTCAACTTTTTGATTATTTCCTTCATTTTTATTGAAAATAAATGCGATATGAGATTTGAAAAAAAGTTCGGCAAAAGGCAGGTTTGAACTCCGGTCGATCGCGTCAAAAAGTGCACGCCTTACCATCTACGTCACTGAAACTGATACGTCTTTTTGCAGTGTTGACTAACCCAATCACACAGTAGTGGGCGGAGTTAGTGTAAATAGTCTCTGCCAACAAGGCGGGCCATTTGCACTTAGTGTAAATAGACACTCCGTTAAATAAGTGTTGACTGTCGTTTAGGGATGGAATCAGAATGATTCTGGTTCTGAAGTCTACTTAACATCCCAGTCTCACTACAATAAACAGTTCAGTTCATCATTCTTTGATTCATTAAAATGACTCATGAGAGTCAACTGTTTGTGAATCAGACTACGCCATGCACTTAAAAAAATCTTTACTTTGAAAAAAATATATATTTCTCAAATAATTGCAAAGAAATGAAACATTAAATATGACATTTTATGAAGCAGATAGACTGAAATTCTTGTAAAACAAACTCCAATTATCTTTATTTACAACTTTGAAAAATCCTTTTATACAGTGTGTTGTGTATTTGTTGTTGCGTGCGGCGAGAGAGGATGACAATTAGTGGTGCAACGGATCACAAAACTCACGGTTCGGATCACGGTTCGGATTTTGAGTCACGGATCGGATCATTTTTCGGATCAGCAAAAAAAAGTTGCTTTACTACTAAAGTCAGTAATACACCAAGAACAATTACACAAATTAATTAGATTTTCAACCAATAGATAGATTTCCAGCATACAACATAAAATTATAATTAAAGACAGTAACAGTAGTATTCAGGTGCAGAAATGTAAAAATTAAGTGTAAAACACAATAATGCTTACTGCGTAAGTTAAATACAGATGATTAGCAGACAGAAGCAGGTGTTATAGGCTGCTGTCTCTTCAAGACTAAATGCACGGACCAAATACTGACACACATCCGGTTTCTTTCTCGGCTGTATACATTAACTTAAGACATAACTGACTGTGTTTACCAGATTACTTGCCAAAACGGGTATTTTAACATAACTTTGTGTGTGTGTGTATGTATCCATCCGTTGAGGCGTTGTCTGAAACGTGGCATCTAAATCACGCCTCTCTCTCTCACACGCTCTCTCTGCGTGTGCGCGCATCAGTGTGTGCGGCAGCGGCTGAGCGCAAAAAACGGAGCGCGTGCAAATGATAAACTTTCACTCTATGTTAAACTTATCAGTTGATCCGCGAATCACATGCGTGCCGAACCGTGGGGACTGGTCCGTACGGATCACGGATCATCTATGATCCGTTGCACCCCTAATGACAATATAAATCTGTGTTGTCTGTTTATCATTTTTTCATTATTTTGCGTTGCTTTCATCACATACAGTTCCAGACTCAGATAAAATATTTACTGTGGTGCTGTCGATTCCTGTAGCTCAAACAAAGCCAAGAGCATGGGTTTGATTCCCAGGCAATGCATAAAACTAATAAAACGTGTATCTTGAATGCAATGCAAGTCGCACAATGTAGATTCAGTAGCGCTGCTGTATTACACATCACCGGATGAATGCAGACACTCGAGAACCTTTAATGCAACCAAACGTCATGATAATTATTCATTGTTTTCAATGAAACGCAGCTGCTTCTCTGCAGACTGACCTCTGTGTTAAACAGCACTAGTCCAATTAGTAATTAGTCCAACAGTAATGAATCCAATTAGTGGTTACAATGAGTGGAATCGATTCTTATTACGCTGTGGCTGGATAAATAATTGTTCTGCGGGATTCATTTAATGTGCATGAGACAAACAACTCATCAAATACAGCAGATTGCCACAGAGAATCACTTAAAATCACTATGATATCATGTAGTGTTGTCACGGTACCAAAATTTCAGTATTCGGTACCGATACCAGTGAAAATCCACGGTTCTCGGTACCAATTTCGGTACCAAAGCAAAACACAAAAACAGGCTAATTAAAAACATACTATTTTTATTAATAAAGTCAAACAAAAATAAAATGTAAAAAAATCAATGCCATTGTTTATATTTATTTAAAATTGTTTCAAGTTTTTTCGCAAGTAATAAAGTATGAAAAACGGTAAACAAATTTCACCCAAATTTAATTCGTCTTTTAATTAATGAAATTTAAAAACATTTTATTTTTTGGTAAATAAAGGGGATTTACTGTTAAAATTAAAATATGGAAGAAATATTGTGTGATTATTTCTTTCAAAATAAAGATGTATTCATTTTTTCAACAGTAGTAATAGTATCACATACATTCTACTAAATAATAGTAATATATTTCTGGCACAATGTCTTTTAAGTAAAAACAAACTTTTATTTTGACGGGTTGCCGTGAATACCTTTACATTTCCGTGTGTATGTGTAGCTATGATATGACGCTGGTTCTACTCAAATGAAACGGTAAAATGCTCGTGAAGTGACTCTCATAGCAGTTCTGGAGATGTAGTTTATGTATTTATGTCCTCATTGAGACGGCAGATGCTGAAATCACTGCGAGCGTCACATGCGCTTCAGTGTATGTAGTAAAAAAGCCATTCATTCATTCACACAGAGACACAGAACATGCGGGATTCATATTTGAATCGACGTTTGCGGCTTAATATTTACAGATACTAGTCCATGTCGCGATTTGATTTAAGTGTAATGACCTACTTTTGATTAATTCATCTAAACTTTGACAAATTCCGTGACATTCCGCGCTAAACTGTAAATTCCGTTTTTATAACTGGATTCCGTCCGCGTTTTCTGCATCGTGGAAATCATAGAGCTGTACGGGTCAAGAACCGGGTTGACCGGGTAGCACCGGAACTTGAAAAAAGCTAGTACCGTGACGTTTTAATTTTTTTAGTACCGACTTGGTACCGAAGTACCGGGTCTTTTGACAACACTAATATTATGTATGTGTTACATGCCCCGTAGGTGGGATACATTGTATCATCTGAGGGGTACGTCGTAACATGGCCATTTGACAGCTTAAAATGTTATCTGATCCAATGAAAAAATATATACAAGACAAACAAATATTTTGTCAATAAAATAAAATTATTAACTTTTTCAAATAAAATAATGGTGTTTTTTACGAATTAAATCTAATCTAATTTTGGAGTTTGACAATGAACACATCGTAACCATGCTTGCGTAAATAACAGATTGGAGATTAAAATAATAGCATATTTGTCTTATTTTAAATGAATGCTTTATTTAAATGAATAAAAACTTAAAGGGGACCTAACGCACACAGTTTCACCCAATCTCATGTTAATCTTGAGTACCTATAGAGTAGTACTGCATCCTTCATATCTCCAAAAAGTCTTTAGTTTTATCATATTTATAAAAGAAAGATACAGATTTACGATCCTCTCCGAAAAAAGCCGAGCTCCTGGAGGCGTGTCGTGTGGGCGGAGCTAAAGAGTGAAGGCGTGCCGTGTGGGCGGAGCTAAAGAGTGGAGGCATGTTGTGGGCGGAGCTAAAGAGTGACGAGCACTTGCGCCGATCCCCAACAAAACACAGACATTTGATGCCGTTTCACTCACCGTCTGCAGTTCTGTATCATGAGCGGGATCTTTTATAGCTGGGACCGCTCCATCTTTCAGTATTAAACGATGTGCAAATCCAGCGTCGAATTGGGCCTTGTTTATAAAACGTTCGTCAACAAAACACTTGAGAAACTCCATCGCTGCCCCGGAAAAACAAACTATATCCACTGTTCACGTAACGCTGGGTTGTTTTGGGAAGCTGAACAAGGTTATCTTTCCCTCACAACCAAAAACACTCTTCTTTAGAGACGTTCTTCCCGAGCGAGTCCCGTGCAGCGCTGCCGATTGAAGCGTGTTGATTGGCTGCTCTCGCTCCGGTCGATGCTGCAGGGGCGTGTTCTTCCGGGAGAAATGCCCATATAAGGAGTTCCACCGTCGTTTACGTCATAAAGTACAACGATCGAAAAAAACTCTCCGAAACTTGTACGAATCCGGAAGTGAGATTTTTGGCACAGAAATACTCTGTTATACGTCCAATTTTTTTTTTAAACTTTGTCCATGCTTAGCATGAGAATCCAACTCTTTACCAGTGTAAACAACTCTGAATGCATGAAACAGCATTGTACCGCCCCTTTAAGGCCCGTTCACACCAAGCACGATAACGATAGCGATAAAAATCGTTCTCAGTATTAAAGAATAGCAGCGTCCACACCACAACTATAACGATAAAGCCACAGAGAAACGATATCGTTGGAATCACTTCCAGAACGATTTTTTTCCAGCTGACGAACGATAAAAACACCGACAGCCAATCAGAATCCATCCTGCTATAATGTGCATGAGAATTTAAAGCGGCAGACGCACGTGCGCTTAGAATAAACAGACGATATCGTTCGCTGGTGTGGAAGCAAATATAGTTATCGTTATAGTTATCTTTATCGTTATCGTGCTTGGTGTGAACGGGGCTTTACTCATGTAAATGATCTCCTCTGCTGGATCAAGCCTCTTCTTTTTCTGAGGTAATCCGAAGCTTAATCCTCTCAGCACGTCTTCTTCCAGAAACGAACAGTAGCCGAGATGGACTTGAAGAAAAGTCTCACTGCGTTGTTTACGGAGGTGATGTGGGCGTTTACATGCCACGCGTCTCACGTGGACGATTGTATATCAAAAGCGACAGTAGGCGTGATCCGCATTAAAGATAATTAGCTCAGATAGGAAAGACTGTACATCGCGTTGGTTTCACACGGATTACTTTATCACAAAATATTTGTTTTCGACACAACTTACTTCGTTTAAAAGTAGACATGTTAAGCTTATCGTAGATATATCTCTCATGTCTGTGTGTCAAGTATTCGCAGAGTTCATTTTAGTGACGTGTTTCAAAATGAAAATCACGGAGACCTATGCGGCAGAGAGCGCACCCTGTATGTTTGCTTTATTTTACAAAAGCACAGTTTTGTTGTTATTATGAGTGTATACAAATAAAAGTAGCCCCTTTACAGATTCGATTGATGTATTGATCTTATCTGTACGATCAAAAATGACGGAGTATTTAAATTCCTTTAGGATTTATCTGAAAAATTGCCATAAAAGGTGAAAAAAAGTTATATTTTTGGCAACTGTAAAAGGCCATTTACACCAAAAGTGAAATGAATAAGCATCAGGCTGAAGAAAATATAAATTCAAATCTGTACAGTACTTTACTAGTTACTTGAAAAAGTAATATGATTATGTAACTTGTAATGCGTTACCCCAACACTGTATATGAATAACTCCACGAATCGTGGTTTTGAATCAAAGGCATTTATTGCTAAAATGAACAAACGAACAAAACAAACCACATTATCATCATATTCAATATAAGACAATGTGTAAACGAAAACAATGTCAAGTACCAGAGAACAAGTGCTTGAGGAAATATTCCCCAACATCTCCACTCTAGCACCAATAGCATATAAATATCATCATATAGAGCTTCTTCGTTCAATGCAGTTGTGTGAAAGTCCAACGTACGATCAGTTCATTTCTGAAACACATTCATGTGAATCATTCTGACATTATTTATGATGTTATTTTCAGAAGATTAGCACTTCAGGAATTCTCCTTTTTGTGTTCGCCTGTAAAAATAGCATCATGAGGAGAGTAAATAATGACAGAATGATGATCTGAAGGTGAATTATTCCTCTATTCAGAAGGAGGAGTAACTCGTGACCGTCCATCATCTCATCTCCAACATGGAGACCAACGTGTGCTTGTCTTTAAAATGGCACTTTAGCACGACATACAGACCATGAGATTAAAAACACTGTAGGAATCCATCCAAAGAAATAGAAACGACGCCAGGAGTCACTGGTGAATCATCTTGTGCTTATGAAGAACCAGCGTCCAAAAACATTGACTTCAACGCTGAATAATGTGGAAACAATCCATGTGCTCTTGACTCAATCCATGTGATGCTTTTCATCATCTGTAACCTCCACGGATCCAGAAATGTGTCTCTCTGAGCTTCTTTTGTGCTTCAGTCGGAGTTCAAGTCTGCAGTGGAATGGGCCGTTTACTATGGAAGCCCGTTTCCGCCACTGAATAAAAAATAAAAAAGGTAATTGCGACTTTTTAATTCACAATTCGGACTTTTTTCTCGCAGTTGCAAGATGTAAACTCACAGTTGTGAGTTATAATGTCAGAATTGTGAAGAAAAAAAGGCAGAATTGCGAGATGTAAACTTGCAATTGCGAGAAAAATCTCAGAATTGCGAGAAAAAAGTCAGGATTTCAGGGGAGGAAAAAATCATAATAGCGAGATATGAACTCACAACTCTGAGGAAAAAGTCAGAATTGTGACATAAACTGGCAATTGTGAGAAAAAACAGAATCGCGAAAAATAAAGTCAGAATTGTGAGGAAAAAAAGCCAGAAATGTGAGATGTAAACTTGCAATTGCGGGGGATAAAAATGTCAGAATTGTGAGGAAAAAGTCAGAATTGCAGGGGGAAAAAAATCATAATTGTGAGATATACACTTGCAATTGCGAGAAATATGTCAGAATTGCAATATGTCAACTCAGAATTGCGAGATATAAATTCACAATTGCTATTATAAAGTCAGAATTGCAAGGGGAAAAAAATGCAGAATTTTGCGGGAAAAAAGTCAGAATTTCAGGCGAGGAAAATAAATCAGAATAGCGAGATATGAACTCACATTTGCGAGAAAAAAATCAGAATTGCGAGAAAAAAAGTCAAAATTGTGAGGAAAAAGTAAGAATTGTGAGAGATACACTTGCAATTGCGAGAAAAATGTCAGAATTGCAAGAAAAGAGTCAATTTCAGGAGAGGAAAAAATCTGAATAGCGAGATACGAACTCAAAACTGTGAGGGAAAAGTCAGAATTGCGAGCAAAAAAGTCAGAATTGCGAGAAAAAAGTACCAATTGTGAGGAAAAAAAAGCCAGAAATGTGAGATGTAAACTTGCAATTGTGAGTTATAAAGTCAGAAGTAAGAATTGCAAGAAAAAAAAGCCAGAATAGCGAGATATGAACTCACAATTGTGAGAAAAAGTCAGAATTGTGAGATGTATATTCGCAATCACGAGAAAACGTCATATTTTCGAGATAAAAAGTCACAATTACCTTTTTATTTTTCATTCAGTGGCGGAAGCAGGCTTCGGTAGTTTTACGCAGGACACGTCTATGTGTTAAAAACAGCTGCACGTTTGAACGTTTATATTTGTGATATGGTGTCTTACGGCAAAATGCAATGCAACAGCATCAATCTGGAGCATCTGCACATAAACTAACAATTAAAAACAGTGCAAACAGAACCAGAACACGTCCGTCTCTGGACTGATTTTACACGCAAGAACACGCCAGCGGACCTGCGTCAGGAGAGACCGCGTATTTAATTTGTCTCCATTTTCACTTAAAACTTGATTTATTAAAATTTAAAAAAAATTAATCAAGACAAATTTTGATGTTGCAGTAGTTGTAAAAGAAGCCGTCTTAACATCTGGGTCCGTATTCACAAAACCTTTCATCTCACCACTAAGAGTTCTCCTAAATATCAGTAAAAGCTTTTAGCTAAGAGTTTTCTCTTAAAACCTGTTCACAAAGCTGCTGAGACAAACTCTTACTGAGGAATAGAGAGTAAAGGGGCGGGGTTTACCTCGTTGCTATGGGTGATGTCAGAGTGCTTATTAACTATGCACACAGTGATTGGCTGAGAGTCTCTGTCAGAGATTTATTCATTGAGATATTGTAGAGCACGATATTATGTTGCCATATTCAGATTTAAAAATGCAGGCTAAGTGTCACTAATTAAACAAGTATATGTTCAGCTAAGTGTCAGCCTCTTACATGTGTGCTACTCGTAAACAATTAGTGAATATGCATATAAACAGCCTTTTAATTAACAGAGTAGAATAATCATGGCTGATAGTAATACATGCAAATGTAACAGAAAACCAAACTGGACTCAAGCACATCTGTTACTTCTTGCTCAGCTGGTTAATGAAAACAAGGATATAATCACAGGAAAATGTGGAGTTGGGATAACCTACAAAACCAAAAAAATATGCATGTGTGCAAATAAATGCAACGTGTTTCTAAAATGTTCACGTTCCGAGGCAGATTGCCGGAAACAGTTATTTTAGGATAGACTTGGTCTTAGTGATTTAGGACTCCTCTTCTCCTTCCTTTCACAGATTTAGGACCTAGTTTTAGCACTAAAACACTCTTAGAGCAAACATTTAGGACTGACACGCTCATTATTTTGAAGATTTTCTCCTAAATCGGCGAGCTACTTTTAGCCTTAAAGGGACAGTGCACCATAAATTAAAACTCTGTCATCATTTACTCTCCCTCAAGTAGATCCAAACCTGTATGAATGTGTTTGTTCTGAACACAAAGAAAGATATTTTGAAGAAAGTTTGTAATCAGGCTGTTTTGGGGCACCATTGACTTCAATAGTAGGAGAAAAATACTGCTCTGTTTCCCTCAGAATATCTTCCTTTGTGTTCAGAACAAACACATTCATACAGGTTTGGATCTACTTGAGGGACAGTAAATGATGACAGAGTTTTAATTTTTGGGTGCACTGTCCCTTTAAGATGTTTTGTGAATACAGCCCCTGGCCTTTACATCATCATCACTTCCTCTTTTCTGTAGAAATGGCATATTAAAGTTATGTTGGCTGAACAACCACCACACAAAAGAGCAGCTCCTGTCATATAATTAAGCTTAATTTGATGTAATGAAACGTGTGGTCTGCTCTGACTGAAGTTTGTGCTTCAGACGCCGCGGTGATGCTGGTTGGTTTCTGAATCTGTCCTGAGCGTCACGTGCCGTTCATTCCTTCGTCTGTAGAAATAACTTCATCTTCATCCTCTAATGTAGAGCAGCGGCTGACGGAGATCCAGACGCGCTTCTAACACATGATGCTCAAACTCTCTTAAAGCCTGGAACAAACTCTACACAAGTACAGAAACAAACGCTCGGATTCACTTTCAACAGTTTTAGAACCAGGGATATTACCTTTTACTAATCATTTTACTGTTATTTACTAATAATTAAAAAAAAATTTTTTTACTATTATTTATGTTTTGAATTAGCTTTTATTTTTTATATTTCAGGTTTAATTTTAATCTAATTTTTTAGTTATAAAAAATAATATATATATATATATATATATATATATATATATTTATTTTTTTTTATTTATATATATATATATATATATATATATATATATATATTTATTTTTATTTTTATATATATATATATATATATATATATATATATTTATTTATTTTTATTTTAATATATATATATATATATATTTTTTTTTTTTTTTTTATTTTACCCTAACCTAATATTTTTTTTTTTTTTTTTTTTTTATATATATATATATTTTTTTTTATATAAATACTATTTAGGTTACTTTTTTTTTTTTTTTCAGTTTTAGTAATTATTTATTTAATTAATTTTTATTTAATTATTTATTTCAATTAAAGTCACCATGAAATCAAAATCGATAATTTAAAAAAAAAAAATTTTTTTGGAGTATTGCAGTGTTTATTATAAATTACTTATCTGTGATCATTCTTTTTTTTTTTTATTCGTCAATGATCCGAATAAAACAATTTTTTTCTTGTTTGAGAAGCCATTTCACTCATGCCCAATTTAACAAAAATGTATTTAATATTTTAGCTATAGTTAAAGTTAGTAACCCTGGTGTGAAATGTCTATAAGTTTTCTCGTTCAGATCATAAAAGAGCAACAGTTATGGTTAAACTGTTTGATGTTTATAGCTATCTGAATAATAACACATCTGCTTTAATGCCTCAGACATCTGAAGGTGACACAAGATCACATTAGAGTCTGAGCGTGTTTGTGTACTCGTGTAAAGACTGTTTCTGGCACACTGAGCACATGGAAAACTCATAAATCAAAGTGAAAATAGTTCATAAAACTGTAGTGTCTGTGGAGCTCAACACCAGCGACACTCGGTAAACAAGAGACGAATAGAGTCAGTAAACCAGCATGCATATCCCATGATCCTCTAGGAAAGACAACCGGCATAGAAACCAATCAAATAAAGACTTTGTGCTTTCACTGTAAACAAACTTTCATTATAAACCGCAGGCAGTGTGAGCGAATCTCATCAAAACATATCCGGGTCATATTTCAGTCCAAAATTAAAAGAAAGAAAAATTAAATATACTACTGATCAAACGTTTGGAATAGTTCATATTTTTAATAGTCACGAAGGCTGCATTTCTTTGATCAAGAATAGTATTAAATTATTACAATTTAAAAATGTAGCTATAAAATACTTTTCTCATTTTAAAATATTTTAAACTGTAATTTATTTCTGTGATCAAAGCTGAATTTTCAGCATCATTACTCCAGTCTTCAGTGTCACATGATCTTCAGAAATCAGATTTCACAAATATTACTGTCTTTACTGTATTTTTGTGTTTGTAAAAATGTATTTATTTTTTAAATGAAGCCTTGGTGAGCATTATATATATATATATATATATATATTTTTTTTTTTTTTATATATATATATATACATATATATATTTTTTTTTAATTTTCTAATAATTTATATAAAAAAATATTAAAATAATACATCAAATTAATATTCATATTAATTTAATATTTTATATATTTTTAACTCTCTGTATATATATATATATATATATATATATATATATATATATATATATATATATATATATATATATATATATATAATTCTCACCATAATGAATTATTTTCACAATTACACACATTTAACCCTAAACTCTCATTAGTGTATTTCCTGTAATGCATATCTTTTTTATTTGAATGAGCATAAAGGCACTACTATAATAATACTAACATGCTGTATTAATATTTTACCATTTAAATAATACATCATGGTTTTTTTTGCACTATTGTAATGAGAATCTAGTGGGAAAATAATATAAAAATTATGCAAAAAATCTTAATGGTCCTAAAAATAGGCTTTAATTTTTTATTTTAATATTGTTTTTCTCTTGATTTTGGTGTGAAATATGCCACTCTCGGTCTCCAGGTTCTGTGAGATTCATCACTGCCTACATTCACATCTTATCAGAAGCTATAAATAACATCCTCATCATTCAGATCTGCCGATTAGGAAATAAAACGTGAGGATGACGCGGTTCCCAGCGTCTCTGAGCTTCTGTCAGGATCGGAGCCTGATCTGTCTGGTGAATGATGGCAGTGGAGATGCTCGTTAGTGCTCGTCTTCATCAGGAGCTCGTTGGCTGGTTCTGATCTTCTAGAAGCTCTCCACGAAGCTGCTGGGGAACAGGCCTGTCCGGCCGGTGCGCTGAAGAGTGCCTTTGTACCAGCCGTCTTCTCGTTTCTTGTGTACAAACACGATGTCTCCCGCCTTCAGCTCGATCTCTGCTTCGCTCTGGGGGGGGTACGGCACGACCACACGGTACCTGATGGAAAAAGAGACCGAAAACTGTGCTCAACACGGTTAATAACAGGAGAAACATTCACACAGGACTGAAGGAGATGCATTAATATAGCTTTAAACCAGAGAGAGGTCTCTTCTGCTCTCTGAGGCTGCATTAACTTGATTAAAAATACTGTAAAAATTTGAAATATTATTCTAATGTAAAACAGCTGTTTTCTATGTGAATATCTGTTAAGCTGTAATTTATTTCTGTGATCAAATCTGTATTTTCAGCATCATTACTGCAGTCTTCAGTGTCACATGATCTTCAGAAATCATGATAATATGCTGATTTGATGCTTTTTTGTGGAAATAGTAATACACTAATTTGGGGTAAGTACAATTTTAAAAAAAAGAAGACTTTTATTAATCAAGGATGCATTAAATTGATCAAAAGTGACAGTAAATGCATTTCTAATGTTTATATTTCAAATAAATGCTGTTCTTTTGAACTTTCTATTCATCTGTGAATCCTGAAAAATAAAATACATCACAGTTTCCACAAAAATATTGTGCAGCACAACTGTTTTCAACATTGATAATAATCAGAAATGCAGTAAATCAGCATATTATTATGATTTCTGAAGATCATGTGACACTGAAGACTGCAGTAATGATGCTGAAAATACAGCTGCATCACAGAAATAAATTATAGTTGAACAGATATTCACATAGAAAACAGCTGTTATATTCTAATTATATTTAATTTTTTTACTGTATTTTTGATCAAATAAATGCAGCCATGCTGAGCAGACGAAATATCTTTCATAAAAAAAATCTAAATTTTTACTTGTAGTGTATAAATATGAAATATTTTCAAAAATGTAGTTATGAGTTAAATGATATATTTCAATACTAGTAAACGCATCAAACAGTCCACAAGAGGGCGCAACAGATTAATACAAATCAAACAGCATCATGTTATAATGTATTGTTTAAAAACAAACCTGGTGCTTAAAGTGCATTTACTGTATGTTTAAACTAAAATGCATTAAAATTGCAAAAATCAAAAGATGCACTTTTGTCATTTTTTCAGTGCTTGCTACAATATCTTAAATTCATGCATTCAAATGTGCATTTAGATTTGAATTCTCCGCTGTAATACAACCTCATGCATAATACAGCGCAGTGATTGGCTCATAAGAGTTCGTTCTCATGAATAATAATGAGAAAAGCTCAGAAATGCATATGCAAAATTGCTCCAAAAAATGAAAAAAATAACCACTTTTCCCTTAATAATAGACATGAGTGCTTTTATTGTTTCCACTGATGTGCAACCTGTACATATATGTTAACATCTTTAAAAATATGTGTTTTAGGGTTTCATTACCCTTTAAAGTTATGCATTCAAATATGCATTTTGATCTTGAATTGGATGAATATTGTAAGTTGTGATTTTATTTTGACAGCCCAGATCAGGAGATACTGACTCAGCAATCAATTACAGTTTAATAGATATTCACATCACATCAAATAAATGCAGCCTTGGTGAGCATTTAAAAAAATATTCCTAATTATTCTGAACTTTTGACCAGTAGAGTATGAATGTTAAATATTGTCAAAATTTGAATGATTATATTTGAATTCTCATTACATGATATTTCAATACTAGTAAACACATCAGATTTTACACCATCCGTCCACAAGAGGGTGCAGCTACGGATAGATATAAACCTGCTGTAAAGTAGTTCAAAAACAAACCTGGTGCTTAAAGTGCATTTATTTTACTTTTATTTATTTTACTAAAATTGCATAAAAAATGCTTGCTACATGTCTTAAATGCATGCATTCAAATGTGCATATGTGACCCTGGAGCACAAAACCAGTCATAAGGGTCAATTTTTTTAAATTGAGATTTATACATCATCTGAAAGGTGAATAATTAATCTTTCAATTAATGTATGGTTATGTTATGATAGGACAATATTTGAAAATCTGGAATCTGAGGGTGCAAAAAAATCTAAATATTGAGAAAATCACCTTTAAAGTTGTTCAAATGAAGTTCTTAGCAATGCATATTACTAATCAAAAATTAAGTTTTGATATATTTACGGTAGAAAATATCTTCATGGAACATGATCTTAATATCCTAATGATTTTTGGCATTAGAGAAAAATCAATAATTTTGACCCATACAATGTATTGTTGGCTATTGCTACAAATATACCTGTGTTACTTATGACTGCTTTTGTGCTCACATATTATATAATAATAGACATAATGAGTGCTGTTGTGGTTTTCACTGATGTGCAACCTATGTTAACGTCTCCTGTTGTGTTTTAGGGTTTATATTGGTGTGTTTAGATGATGTGGTCAGCAGGACTCACCTCTCTCGGGACAGAGGCTTGGGTTCGGGCCGGACGGCGAGCGGCGAGGAGGAGCAGGCCTGTCGCACCGGAGGAGACACAGAGAAGTTAAGCTCCAGCGAGCCAGACTTTCTGTGCAGCGGCTCCATCCCCATCGCCCCCTGCATCTCGCTCTCGATGGGACAGGACCCGGCGCGGCTGTGACCGGACGACTCGTGCGTCGGAGACACGGACGGCGGAGAGCGGGACTTCTTCTTGGCTGCGGCTCCGGAGAGAAGCTTGAGGAGGCCGCTGCTCTTCTTCTCTTTCTGAGAGAAAACACACACGAACAGAGCCACATGATTCCAGCTAAATAATACATCAAACCCGCCAAAATAAGAGTTCAGTTTAACTGGAACAGAAATATATTCCTACTGTAGAGTGTACTTCTCTTCTCTTAGTAATAATAATAATTACTAAAATGTCATTTTTGTAAGGAATATCATAGTTGTTTTTCCATGATTTAATTTTAACAGTAAACATCTGTTTGTTTGCATTACATTTTAAAAGATTAATTAAATAGTTAATGTTTTATGCTATGAATTGATTACCACTGTTTTTGATTAAAAAAAAATATTAAATCAAACAGCACAACAGAATAAAAAAATAAAACATTTTAAGCCCAATTATCGTAAAAGCTTTCAATTTTTCAACAATTTTAATTGAATTTTGGGGATTTTTTTATTGTATTTGTTGGGCTCTATTATTGTAAAAACATAAATAAAATAAACCATGATGCATTTAATTTTTTAGGATTCTTTGATGAATAGAAAGTATATATATATATAAATATTAAATTGTTAAAGTTTTATGAATTTAATCGATTAGACATGCTTTTTGATTTTACTCAAATTTAAGTAAATTATTAAAACATAATCCAGAACAAAATTTAAACATATTTCATAGGTTTCTATTGTAATTTTTTTTATAAATTCTTAAATTATTTTTAAATATTAAAATTTAGTTAAAATATTAAAAGATGAATTTGGCTAAAATAAACCCATTTCACAGGACCTTTTTATTAGTCGTTTTTTGTTTAGTTTAAACATTTTATGAATTAAATTAATTAGATGTGCTTTTAGATTATTAAAACTTTATGAAATTATTAAAACGTAATGAACATCAAATGGAAGCCACAGAAATTAAAATGGGGGGAGGGCAGAATTTAGGAAGAAATAAAATGGATTTAAAAATTAAAATTTATGGATTTGTAAAAATTAAAAATTGTTATTAATTACATTGTTTAGATATGCTTTTTGGTTATTAAAATTTTATTACATTATTAAAACTGAATCCAGAAAAATTAAAATGGAGAAAAAATGATTTCAGCAAAACACATTTGGCAAATGTTGGATGACTTCTAATAATAATAATAATAATTAAATTAAAATCTCCCATGTTATAATTTTATCAGCAAACCTGTTGTGCAGAACTCTGGCAAAAAATAAAAGTAATTTTTCAAATTTACATTTGATTACATTTTAAAAAGTTTAATTAAACTGTTAATGATTTATGCTTTCATTTGATTGTCCATGATTTTGATATTAAAACAGACAACAGAATTAAAAAATAAAAATAAATAAAATAAAACATTTCAAATGGCCCTGTTATCATAAAAGTTTTAACAAATAAAATGCCATTATTATTGTAAAAGATTGAATTATTTTTAAAGATAAAAAATTATTGCTAAAGATTTATGAATACAATTGATTACACATGCTTTTCAATTAATAAAATTTAATCAAACCAATAAAATGGAATCCGGAAAAAATTTAATAGGATCCAGAAAACTAAAAACACACAAGAATTAATTTCACAGTGCACTATTATTGTAAAACTGTAATAAATTATTAAATTATTAGTGTTTTATGAATTCAATTGATTAGACATGCTTTTTGATTTTATTAAAACTTAAGTCAATTATTAAAACATAATCCAGGAAGAAAAATAATTAAATAAATTTTGGGGAAAAATACAATGGATTTCATATGGCCCTATTATTTTTAAAAAAGAATAAATAATAATACCAAATAAATAAATTTGAAAATGTTTTTAAGTTTTATGAATTCAATTAATTCAACATGTCTTTTGATTTTCAAAATTTAATGAAATTATCAAAATGATTTATTTAGGAAAAAATAAAAGTAATTTTATAGGGCTCTATTACTGTAAAAAAAAAAAAAAAATTAAATTCTTAAAAGTTTTATGGATTCAATTAATTAGACAATTTTTTTTGATCATTAAAATTTAATGAAATTCAGAATCCAGAACAATTTTAATGGAAAAATGGATTTCATAGGGCCCTATTATTGTAAGCATTTTAATAATTTGTTAAAGTTTTATGAATTCAATTGATTTGATGCTTTTTGATTATTAAAATGTAATTATTTAATTGTAATCCAGAAAACAGGGTTTATTAGAGCCCTATAGAAACAGCAGTATACAGTGTCTCAAAATCAACTGAAATAAGGTTTTTGGTGAATATGAACTCAAGATATTAATTCTAGCACATCAAACAGATCAGTAATAGTGTTGAGACGTGAGATCACATGACGTGTGTCTCTTATTTTAGACTGGGACTTCATTAACAGCTCATAATTAACACTCGTGTTCATCACAACTCTGAGACTATAGATCTGACCTCATCTACATCAGCTTCAGCAAAGTTCACATTTGTTGGGTCTGTTATTCACATTATTAATAATCAATTAAATATTATGAATTAATAAACATTTTTGTTACTTTTGTACAATACAAATTCAAGTACCGTGTTTGGTCACCACTTGATGTCCAATGTGTGCTAAATCTGTTTTACTGTAAATTCTGTTTTATTTCCCCAAATTATTAAAATCAAGAAATGTATGCAATTTTACAATTTATTGAAAGTTTAACAAGAATTGCATTTTTAGGGCTTTTTGATATCTGCTTTTTTTTCTGAACTCTGTTTTAATTGTTAAAGTAAGTTTTAGTAATCAAAAGGCATGTCTAATTAATTGAAATCACAAAACATAACAATTTAATAACAATATATTAGGTTTAACAAAAAATACAATTTTAGGGTCCCATGAAATTTGTTTAATTTTTTTCCCAAATTTTGTTTTTCTGGGTCTAGTTTAGTTTTTTTTTTTTATTCCCCCCCTTAGTAATCAAAAAGTATGCTAATTTATATATATAAAAAAATTTTTTTAATAAATTATTATGCGTTAAAAAAAAACTATTTAATAACAATTTATTGAAAGTTTAACAAGATTTGCAATTTTTAGGGCCTTATGAAATCCATTTACTTTTTTCCCAAATTTTACTTTATCCCCCCCCCCCCCATTTTTATATTTCTTTTAATTAATTTTTTTCTAGATTGCATTTTTTTTCTATTTAAATTTTTCTGGACTCTGTTTTAATTCTAATTGTTAAATTAAGTTTTAGTAATCAAAAAGCATGTCTAATAAACTGAAATAACAAGAATAACACTATTTAACAACAATATATTAAGTTGAACAAAAAAATACAATTTTAGGGCCCCATGAAATATGTAAGTGAAATCATGATACTTAAACAATTTGAAAACAATATGTGTCCCTGCAGCACAAAAGCAGTCATAAGTAACACAGGTATATTTGTAGCAATAACCAACAATACATTGTATGAGTCAAAATTATCAATTTTTCTTTTAT
>JALXFT010003134.1:30000-35000 GCA_023376895.1 Aspiorhynchus laticeps
CTGACTTTTCTAGTTGTGTTTTTTTTATTCACAATTTATATTCATTATAAAAACTTTTTAAGATTTTATTAACTTACATGACTTTCTTCATGTCTAAAAATCTAATTTGTAAAATTCCTATTATTAAAAAAAAGTTATAAAAGCAAATGTACAACATTTTCTGAAATGTTTCTATGAACGGTCTATAAAACGTCCAGATGCACAATCAATAAATGTATTTATGAATGAATTAATAAATGCATCCCATATATATATATATATGCAATGTTATAATGTTTTGCTACAAAACAAAAATCTAGTATTAAAAACAACAATAGCAGTGTTTTTCTCCGATCAAACTCTGGATCTGTTTATAAGCTCATGTCATGCAGAATAAAACACTGCTGTACGTCTTTGCAATTTGTTTATAAACTACGATATACTCTCTTTATTTACATCATTTTACTACCTTGAGTAGCTTGACTTTAGGTGAATGTCAGAGATGTGATTGATTTGGCTTTTGTTGTTTTGTGACGCTGTTTTTATTGTTTCAGTCTGGTTTTGTGTCAGATCAACATTACTGGATCTGTGTGAGTCTGTTCTTCTTCATCATCATCATCAGATGTTTGCGGTTAACCACGAGCCTTTGCGTCTGCCGTCTCAAAAACACCTGAAGTAAGGTGTTGATTCAGCGATGCAGTTTTAGACGTGTGAATCTGAGCCGTCGCTCTGGAGGATCGAATCAAGCTGCGTCTGCAGGAACTTCATGTGCGGCACGCAAACAAACACCTTCATATCATGTGATGATAGCAGAGAGATAATGAGTCTGAGATGAGGTGAATCCTCCCGAGTGTGTGTGTGTGTGTGTGTGTGTGTGTGTGTGTGTGTGTGTGTGTGTGTGTGTGTGTGTGTGTGTGTGTGTGTGTGTGTGCACGTGTGTGTGTGTGTGTGTGTGTGTGTGTGTGTGTGTGCACGTGTGTGTGTGTGTGTGTGAGAGTGTGTGCACGCGTGTGTGTGTGTGTGTGTGTGTGTGCACGCGTGTGTGTGTGTGCACGCGCGTGTGTGTGTGTGAACACGCGCGTGTGCACGTGTGTGTGCACGCGCGTGTGCACGTGTGTGTGTGTGTGTGTGTGTGAGAGTGTGTGCACGCGTGTGTGTGTGCACGTCGTGTGTGTGTGTGTGTGTGTGTGTGTGCACCGCGTGTGTGTGTGCACGCGCGTGTGGTGTGTGTACGTGTGTGTGTGTGTGTACGTGTGTGTGTGTGTGTGTGTGTGTGTTATATATGTGTCCCTGGAGCACAGAAGCAGTCATAAGTAACACAGGTATATTTGTAGCAATAGACAACAATACATTGTATGGGTCAAAATGATCAATTTTTCTTTTCTGACAAAAATCATTAGGATATTAAGTAAAGATCATGTTCCATGAAGATATTTAGTAAATTTCCTACCGTAAATATATCAAAACTTAATTTTTGATTAGTAATATGCATTGCTAAGAACTTCATTTGAACAACTTTAAAGATGATTTTCTCAATATTTAGATTTTTTTGCACCCTCAGATTCCAGATTTAGTTGTATCTCAGCCAAATATTGTCCGATCATAACAAACCATAAATCAATGGAAAGATTATTTATTGAGCTTGTATATGTATATACATGTATATGTACTCAGATGTATAAATCTCAATTTAAAAAAATTGACCCTTATGACTGGTTTTGTGGTTCGGGGTCACAAATGTTTTTTTTGTTTTTTTTTTCATGTAACCTAAATAGTGTGCTTTATATGGTATCTAAATTGAATGGTAATATACTGAGTGTGTGTGTGTGTGTGTGTGTGTGTGTGTTATGCGTGATTTCTGAGGACACAAATGTGCATAATGACATGGATACTACAACGTAAACATGAATTGAAAATATCATTTGTACTGTTGAAAAACCAAATCATTTGCAACAATGTGTGTGTGCACGTTTGCGTGTGTGTGTTCTCAGACAGGTGTTTTGTGTGTGTGTGTGTGTGTGTTCTCAGACAGGTGTTTTGTGTGTGTGTGTGTTTCAGACAGGTGTGTGTGTGTGTGTGTTTCAGACAGGTGTTTTGTGTGTGTGTGTGTGTGTGTGTGTTTCAGACAGGTGTTGTGTGTGTGTGTGTGTGTGTGTGTGTTTCAGACAGGTGTTGTGTGTGTGTGTGTTCTCAGACAGGTGTTGTGTGTGTGTGTGTGTGTGAGTGTGTGTGTGTGTGTTTCAGACAGGTGTTGTGTGTGTGTGTTCTCAGACAGGTGTTGTGTGTGTGTGTGTGTGTGTGTGTGTGTGTGTGTGTGTTTCAGACAGGTGTTGTGAGTGTGTGTGTGTGTGTGTGTGTGTGCATGTGTGTTTCAGTCAGGTGTTGTGTGTGTGTGTGTGTGTGTGTGTGTGTGCATGTGTGTTTCAGTCAGGTGTTGTGTGTGTGTGTGTGTGTGTAAACACATTAAACCTCAGCTCTGAGCGTCTGGGAATGATTCTCTCTCAGGTGTCTCTCTCCGGTGGATCATCATCCAGACGTGAATTGTTTCTCTTGCAGCGGCTCGTGTGTGTGTGTGTGTGTGTGAACGGCGGTCTCTATCATGTAGCTTCACTACAATCTGATTATGATTAATGCAACATAAAGCATCCGATCAAATGAAGTCATGAAGCTTTAAACGTCAGCAGACACAGAAGATTTCCAGAAGCATCCCAAACCATAGAATAATGAAGAGTTTAACGGTTCAGAACCCTCAGACGAGTTTATTTTGCAATTTTGTGAATGTTTATGAACATCTGGAGACTCAAATATGCTTGATGGACATTTAATTTTAAAACTACAGCCATCCCTGAAAGCTTCAGTCTTCTGGAAGGACAGAACATATCTTAACATTATTTAAAATTAGACAAAACGAATTAAAAATACAGTAGAAAGAGGAAAATTGCTAAATATTACAATAAAAAAAAAAAAAAAAATTTAGGTAACGATGCATTCTGATTTATTTTAGATTTTTATGACTGAATAAATTATTATTATTTTATCAACAACAGTTCTTACATTAAGCCCAGTTTGGGAAACCCTGATTTAATGTCATGTTTAATGCACTTCATGATGTTGATATCAAATAATGGAATATATTTTATTTCGCTTTGCTGTTTATATCAATATGGTACATTTAATGGCACGCTTAAAACAAATTAGGTAAAAAGTAATCTAAAAGTAAAATAAATTATTTACAAAAAAAATAATTTGCATGATATGTACATGACTGTATATTATGAATATAGTCAAAGCTTAATGATATGACATACAGTAGGATTTTTGGAATGGATATTTTAAAAAGAAGAATGAGTTATGAATAATTTACTGCCATTTTATAAATAATATGTAATCATGGAATCCATAAAAAGTAACTGTAATTTGGTTATGAGCATTTTAACATGTAATATAATCCAATTTGGAATCTGATTACATAATCCATATTACATGTAATGAGTTACTACCCAGCACTATCAAATAAATAATAATAATTATTATTATATAATTTTTTTTTTTTTTTTAAACTGTATTTTAATTTCCCCAAATCGTACATCCCTATTTGAACATCGTGAGTGAACATCATAAATGTAAATGCATATAATGTATGTATATAAATGAGTAAATGATGCCAGTTTTTGCAAATCTCTCTTATCAAAACCTGATGTGATGAAGCTCATAAACTGCAGCAGATCCAGTGTTTAATCTGAGACTGGTTTAACAGCCTGTTAACTGTGAAAACACATACAAATCACCTGCTGAGTCAATGATAAAACCGTCACGTATATCAGATGTGTGCGATACTGCAGAAACACTCTCCTTCTGTCTTCTTAATGAGATCTTTTTGTAGTTTAATACTGAATGATTGCAAAATCACTCTAAACATTTAAAACCGATCATTCAGACTAAACTCTGATTGAATGAGGTGCGTTTGGAGTCGTCACATTAATGCACCTCAAACACTGCAGTATTTCATGAATGAACGTCCCTCACTGACTCCAGACAGAGCATGGCATCGCTCCAGACTCTTGCCTGTGGTTATGTGCATAGACGCAGCATGCTAATCACACGCCTGCGGCTGTAACGCATCAGCTATACATCCTAATCAATGCAGCGGCAGAACCATTTCACCTTCTCAACTCTCGACATTAAAGCAGCGCATTTAAAACACACCTGCGCCGCTGACCTGATTTATAACTGGAGCTGGAGATAGGGATCTGGATCTTTCTGTCGCGCTTTCATTTACGGTCGTTTTATTTGCTTGTGCTTTTACTGTGAATCAAAACAAACTCAAAGATCAGATAAAAGAAACAATTTACAGCCTCTGCTCAATCAAAGATTATTGAATATTATAAGGCCTGGTTTCACAGACAGGGCTTAGGTTAAGCCAGGAATAGGCAATAGTTCAATTAGGACATTTAAGTAGTTTTTATAAACGTGCATTAGAAAAAACATCAGTGGTGTGCATCTTGAGACAAAACAAAGGCACTGATGTATTTTAAGATCTGTTAGTGCAAGTTTATTTCAGTTGAAACAGCTCAGACTTACATTTTAGTCTAGGACTAGGCTTAAGCCTTGTCTGTGAAACCAGGGGTAGATATCATGAAAGTCTTATAAACTGACATTTCGGATAAAAAAAAAAAGTCTTAAAAACTCACAATCCTGAGAAAAAAAGTCTCAAACTCGCAATTCTGAGAAAATTTTCTCGAAAAAATTCGGAGAAAAAAGTCTAAAACTCGCAATTCTGAGAAAAAAGTCTCAAACTCGCAATTCTGAGAAAAAAGTCTAAAAATCGCAAGTCTGGAAAAAAAGTCTCAAATTCGCAAAAAGTCCAAACTGCAATTCTGAAATAAGTCATTTAAAGTCGTTTTGAAAAAAAGTGCTAGAAAAAACATCATGTGTAATCGTTCTGAGAAAACAAAGCACTGATGTAATTAATCGTGAGAAAAAGTCTCATTCAGCTGAATTCAGCTCAGAATTACATTTAA
>JALXFT010003134.1:37500-40001 GCA_023376895.1 Aspiorhynchus laticeps
CTCACTCACTCACACACACTCACTCACTCACACACACTCACTCACTCACTCACTCACACACACTACACTACACACTCACTTACTCACACACACACACACACACACTTACTCACACACACACACACAACACTTCTACTCACACACACACATAAAAGAAAAATGGATAATGTTGACCCATACAATGTATTGTTGGCTATTGCTACAAATATACCTAGTTTTCTGCTCCAGTGTCACATTAGTTCATATTCATGGTGTCCCAAAATAGCACAGTTGAGTAAACTTAGATGTTCTTAAGATTAAGCACTAAAGAATAATTTTTAGTATATTAAGAACAAAACTAGAGCACTAAGTACATTATGGAAGTGTGCTGAAATAAAGTGTATTTTACTGCTCTGTTTTCAGCTGGGATCATTCAGTACTGCAGTGTGTGGAGCAGCAGGAATAACAGCGCTGTATTAACTCATCCAGACTCACATGTTGAGAGGCAGCTGGACTTTAGCGGCGGCGAGCAGCTCTCCGGTGGTTGACGTGATGCGTGGAGGAACTGAAGCTCCTGCGTTTGCTGTGATTGAAGAGTCCTGTGAAGACAGTGGAGCAGATATGATGGAGATTCTGAGCGTGTCACTAATGGGCTCCTGCAGCTGCTGACACGATGCATTATGGGAGTTGGAAATGCACCTTGGGACTCTTCATGATCCGTCTGTTTCACTCAGACAAAACTCCAGAGATTCACCCTCACGGGTTCTCATGTTGACCTTTGACCTCAGAACACTAATGGAGCCCAACGCTTTTACTGGGACCAACCAGCTGAGCCCAGGTCAGAGGTCAAGAGGCCGTCTGCAGCTAAAATACCTACTACATTACGTATGTATATACACACACACACAAATACAGTATATATATATATATATATAACACACACACACACACAAAAACACACACACACACACACACACAAATACAGTATATATATATATATATATACACACACACACACAAATACAGTTATATATATATAAAAACACACACACACACACACAAATACAGTATATATATATATATATATATACACACACACACACACACACAAATACAGTATATATATATATATATATATACACACACACACAGGCACACACACACACACACATATACAATATATATATACTGTATATACACACACAAACACACACACTCAAGGTTCAAGGTTCACACACACACACACATATACAGTATATATATATATATATATATACACACACAGACACACACACATATACAGTATATATATATATATACACACAAACACACATATACAGTATATATATATATATATATATACACACACACACAGGCACAAACACACACACAAATACAGTATATATATATATATATATATATATACACACACACACACATATACAGTATATATATATATATATATATATACACACACACACACATATACAGTATATATATATATATATATATATATACACACAAACACACACACATATACAGTATATATATATATATATATATATATACACACACACACACATATACAGTATATATATATATATATATATATATACACACACACACACATATACAGTATATATATATATATATTATATATACACACAAACACACACACATATACAGTATATATATATATATATATATATATACACACACACACACATATACAGTATATATATATATATATATATATACACACACACACACATATACAGTATATATATATATATATATATATACACACAAACACACACACATATACAGTATATATATATATATATATATATATACACACAAACACACACACAAATACAGTATAATATATATATATATATACACACAAACACACACACATATACAGTATATATATATATATATATACACACACAGACACACACACATATACAGTATATATATATATATATATATACACACACACACACATATACAGTATATATATATATATATATATATATATATATATATATATATATACACACAAACACACACACATATACAGTATATATATATATATATATATATACACACAAACACACACACAAATACAGTATATATATATATATATATATATATATATATATATATATACACACACACACACACACAAATACAGTATATATATATATATATATATATATATATATATACACACACACACACACACACACAAATACAGTATATATATATATAGTTCCATAACTCTGCATTAACTGAAAATATGATTTGAATCAGTCAGTCATTATAGTCAAACAGATTCAAAATGTTTCATAAAAGAAGAAAAATACAGCAAAAATTTAGTTCAAATAATCAAGGCATGTTTTCACACGGTTTTTCAATAAAGATAGAATCTGTGTTATTTCGATATCAATAAGATAATATTATAGCTGTTTTAAATATTTTTAATTAGTTTTTTATTTTTGTATCTTCCATTTTAATTT
>JALXFT010003133.1:0-58788 GCA_023376895.1 Aspiorhynchus laticeps
CTGGATTTAGCAGCTAAAGCATGTTGACCTCCATTGAAGCGGCTAAATATGCCTAAAATGGCTAAATATCCTCGAGCTGCCAGTATTTGCTCTTAAATCACACACACACACACAGCTGCTGTGATTAAAACACACTTTCACTAAGACTGAGCTCGTCGCTGTGTGTTTTCATTAATGAGTGTGACATTTATTCAGTGACGCGGTTCTTGACACTCGCTGTCATTTAATTAACCCCGCCACCGATTACAATGTTATCCGTGGCTGTTTGATTGTTGAGATATGTGGGAGTAAATATTCAGCTCTTGCCCATCACATTAAGACAATGAGATATGATATTTCAGGAGTTATTAAAGCATAAAGACGCTGTATGTTCAGTGCTGGCCTTCGTGAGATGATTTCATGTTTAATAACACTGACCACTTGCTAAATATTACACAATTCTGCATATGACAGGTTCTGAAGACATAAAAACAAAAATGCTATTCCCGTAGCGTTAATACAACAATTGTTCAAAGCTCTTTAGTAATATTCACTAAATATTAGCACAAGAACTGCTATACATCGTTCATGTGAAGTTTTTTTTTTTTAAGCTTTAAATCTAATTAAAAAAAATAAAAAATATTGTTATTACCAGTGTTGGGGAAGGTTAAATATAAAAGTAATGCATTACAATATTGCATTACTCTATATAAAAAAAAAAGTAACAATGCATTAATTAGTTATTTTTTATGGAAAGTAATGCATTATGATGCTTTTGCATTGTTTTGCAGGCTTATTTACTTTTAACAACAAAAAGTTATTTTTGCACCCTTTCAAAAATATATATTTTTAAATCTTTTAAAAAACTGGACATTCAGAAATCACATTTTATAACTTAATGGGAATGTTTGAAAAATGTTCTTATATATTTTTGTTAGCTGGGATGTCGTTCCAAACCATAACTTCCTTTTTTTTATTAATAAAGGTATTTTGAGGAATGCTGGAAACCAAACAATATTGGACTTCATTGACTTTAATTACATGCACAGATTTCTCAAAATATGTTTTTGTATGTTCACAGAAGAAAAAAAGGTTTGGAGCGAGATTAAATGATGACAGAATGATTTTTCATCTGTAGTGGATTATAAACCCCACATTCATATTTACTCCGGAATTTTTATTTCCAGAAACTCCGAATGTATTGTTTATGTTTGTGACTCAGACAGAATGACATGAAACGTGGCTTTGAGTATTTCATATCCACATTATAATCTCTGTATGATCTGATGTTTGCTTGATTTCTCAACATATTCAGTTTCAGCTTGATCACAATATCTGAGCTCACAATAAAGCTTCATTAATCTCGGTTAAACTGGTTTATAAATAAACTATTGTTCAGTTTAAGTTCATGTTGACTAATATTAACATATATGTGTCCCTGGAGCACAAAAGCAGTCATAAGTAATGCAGGTATATTTGTAGCAATAGACAACAATACATTGTATGGCTCAAAATTATACATTTTTCTTTCATGCCAAAAATCATTAGGATATTAAGATCATGTTCCATGAAGATATTTAGTAAATTTCCTACCATAAATATATCAAAACTTAATTTTTGATTAATAATATGCATTGCTAAGAACTTCATTTGAACAACTTTAAAGATGATTTTCTCAATATTTAGATTTTTTTGCACCCTCAGATTCCAGATTTTCAAATAGTTGTATCTCAGCCAAATATTGTCCTATCATAACAAACCATACATCAATGGAAAGCTTATTTATTCAGATGATGTATGAATCTCAATTTTAAAAGGTTGACCCTTATGACTGGTTTTGTGGTCCAGGGTCACATATAGAGGCTTATATTAAAGTGTCTTTTGATTGTGTCACAAAATTTTCAGAATTTTCATTAAAAAAAAAGGCATACATGGTTCATGCAGATGTTCTTCAGTTCCTGATCTCTGAATCTCCGTCAGAGATTGGTTCTCACTGATGAGAGACGAGCTCTTCTGGATGGATGGATGTCGGTGTTCAGATGCTTGCTGTGGTTTTGTTCTCTGCGAGACGCTCTTCGTGTTCAGACGCACATCAGGAACCAAGCTTTAATGTGTGGAGCGATTCACAGGTGAAGACCAGCTCAAGATGTGAACCTCTGCAACACAAGGGAAAAATATTTGAAATGAAAAAGTATTTTGTTCAGAAAATTAATGAAAACTGCATCAAAATGCATCAAAATTCAGAGACAGAGGGATTCTCAACCTCATGAGTGGATGAAAACCTAATAATTAAATCATAAAAATGACAAATTGTGACTCTGGAGCACAAAAGCAGTCTAACACAGGTATATTTGTAGCAATAGACAACAATACATTGTATGGGTCAAAATTATACATTTTTCTTTTATGCCAAAAATCATTAGAATATTAAGATCATGTTCCATGAAGATATTTAGTAAATTTCCTACCGTAAATATATCAAAACTTAATTTTTGATTAGTAATATGCATTGCTAAGAACTTCATTTGAACAACTTTAAAGGTGATTTTCTCAATATTTAGATTTTTTTGCAGCCTCAGATTCCAGATTTTCAAATATTGTCCTATCATAACAAACCATACATCAATGCAAAGCTATTTATTCAGCTTTCAGATGATGCATAAATCTCAATTTCACAAAATGACTGGTTTTGACTGGTTATATATATTTTATTAGTTAACCTACATTAGAGAACTATAAACATGCAACATGCAAAAAATAATAATATTTGACATCAGATGGGTTCGGAGAGCACAATAATGTGTTAATCCCTGATTGAAACTGAAATTGCAGCATTTGATCAGAAGCTGAGTCCTGAATGAATCTGTGCTGATTCGCTCTATAATAACAGTATCTTACTCACAGTGACGTAACACAGAATAACGCTGAATGCATTCTTGCAGCAGCTTCATAAACCCATCGCACAACTTTTGTTATTTCTCAGGAGGTTTCTCTTTGCTGTTTTTCTGCTTATGCCTGACATTCTCTATTATTAAGTAAAAGTCTTGTGTGGCTTGTCTTCGGCTGACCGCGGTCTCGTCTGCGTCAGCAAGAACCCAGCATCTCTCATCAGACGTGACCTCTGACCCCTCCTCTGACCTCACCTCTGACCTCACCTCTGACCCCTCCTCTGACCCCTCCTCTGACCCTCCTCTGACCCCTCCTCTGACCTCACCTCTGACCTCACCTCGGACCTCACCTCTGACCCCTCCTCTGACCTCACCTCTGACCCCTCCTCTGACCTCACCTCTGACCCCTCCTCTGACCCCTCCTCTGACCTCACCTCTGACCCCACCTCTGACCCCTCCTCTGACCTCACCTCTGACCCCTCCTCTGACCTCACCTCTGACCCCTCCTGTGACCCCTCCTCTGACCTCACCTGATGATAACACACACGCTCAGGTCATTTTTAAAAGTATTTGCTCAATGCTTTTTTTTCCTAAAATAGTTTACCAACTATCTCAGTAGAGCAGAAAGCAAAATTAAAAGCTCCTATCGCTAAAGAAGAGTTAATGGAGGCAATTTCACACATCAGGCCCAGATGGCATCTGTTGTGAATTCTATAAGGAATGGCACACTTTGTTACTTGAACCTATGCTTAATATGTTTAACCATTCATTTATCATTGGGCAGCTCCCTGAATCTCTGAGAGAAGCTAATATTACCCTTATACTGAAAAAAGGTAAACCTCCCGAAGCCTGCTCTTCATATAGACCCATATCTCTATTAAATATGGATAGGAAGGTGTTAGCCAAAATCCTGACTTCTCGTTTGGAGAATATAATAACAGATGTTATCAAAGATGACCAAGTAGGTTTTATAAAAGGCCGCTCATCTTGCAATAATATGAGACGTCTTCTTAATGTTATACAAGTCTTTAAGCAGCATGAGATTGATGTGTTTGATTGGTTATATTTATTTTTTGTTTCGGAACATTTTAATTTCGGTGATACTTTCATCAGATGGGTTAGTGTTATATGCAGAACCTAAAGCTTCTGTTCTTACAAACGGTTCTAGGTCAGCAAGCTTTTCATTACATAGAGGGACTAGGCAGGGATGCCCACTGTAACCCTTGCTTTTAGCGCTCGCTATTGAACCCCAAGCTGAAGCGATCAGAACAGAGCCTTCGATTGAAGGTTTACAGACTGAGGAAAAGCATCATAAATTAGCCTAAATCATAATCATTTCAAATCCTGACTCTTCAGTACCATCTCTTCTTTTTTTTTGCTATCAACATTTTTATTTCTTTTCATACACAACATCATAACATAACAAAAAAAAAAGTCCAAAAGTCTCAAAAGTCCAGTCAAAAGGGAGGGAGAGAGGAAAGGACAAGAAAAACACAAAACAAGTCACTCCTTTATACAATCACGTATGTTAAAGAGAAAACACTGCCAAGCATCAATGGTCAAAGGCTTGGCTCCATTAACTCGCGCTGTTGCACATTCACACGTCACTATTTGCAGGAGGCTATGGATCCAATATGTTTTTCTACACATGTGTGGTGTAAACCAGTTCTGTATTATTGTCTTCTTCGCAGCTGTAAAACTAGCAAACAATATTCTCTTTTGCATTGAACTAATACAGAGACCTGAATCATCATTAAGAAGACACAAACTTGGGTTAACAGACCAATCAATTCACAGTAATGATGACAAAACCAGGTTTACATGTGTCCATAGATTGATGACGACAGGACATTCCCAAAACATATGAAGAAAAGTGCCTGATGATGCAGTGTTACATATATGGCAGTTCAAATTTGACTGTAGTTTCATTTTAAATCTTTTGTAAGGAGTTATGTATGCTCTATGAATGACTTTGAAGTGAATAAGACGATGAGCCAGATTTTTAGATGTTAAGCTGAGATTAGACCACACTCTAGTACCATCTCTTCTTAACACCATTAATACTTTCAGTACTTTCTCAGGATACAAAATCAATTTCAGCAAGTCAGAGGCTATGCCTGTTGGTTCCATAAAAGCAATGCCAAATATTAGCCCCCCGTTCCCATTTAAGTGGTCCCCTGGAGGATTTATATACTTGGGTATTTTTGTGAGCCCTGTATTTAAAAATTTATTCAAAGACAATTTTACCCCATTGCTTAGTAAAATTAGAGATGATTTGAACCGATGGCACACTCTACCTACAGTATTTCGTGGTTGGGTTGAGTGGCTCTTATAAAAACGACTGTCCTTCTCAAGCCTTTGTACCTAATTCAAATGATCCCTATTCTGTTCTCTGAAAAGGTTGTGAATGGCTGGCTTTCCTCCTTTATTTGGAGCAAGCGCAAGCCAAGGTTAAAGTTTTCTGCACTGCAACTACCAGACTCAATTGGAGGATTGGATTTACCTAATATTAAACTATATCAATGGTCAGCACATTTAAGATATACACTATATTGCCAAAAGTATTGGCACCCCCTTCTAATGAACAGGTTTGACTACTTTAGTAATTTCTATGAGTACAAATCTTAATGTTAAAGCATATAATGATATTCTAGGAAATTGTGTGCTTCTAATATTATAGCAACAGTTTGGACTCTTTTCTATTCTAACATGACAATGTCTCTGTGTATAAGACAAGGTTCAAAAAGAAAATGATTGATTGAGTCAGTGTGGAAGAACTTGACTGGTCTGCATAAAACCAAGTCCTAATCCCAGTTTAACACCTCTGGTGTGACTGTAAATGCAGACCTTGAGACAAAAACTCATCACCAAACACCAATGACTTGTACATATGGGTTCAGTCATTTTAGACACTTACAAAACTGTTGCTACAGAGATGAAATACAATTTTTAAATACATGAATTATGTTCCCATCGTTGTTGCCACAGATTTGGAAGTGCATTTTTCTGTTCTAAAGAAGGGGGTGCCAATACTTTTGTCTATATAGTGTATGTACAAGTCATTGGTGTTTGGTGATGAGTTTTAGGCTCAAGGTCTGCACTTACAGTTTGTGTGTGTGTGTGTGTGTGTGTGTGTGTTTGTTTGTTTGTGTGTGTGTGTGTGTGTGTGTGTGTGTGTGTGTGATGTGCGTACTGGTATTTATCACGTCCTGGGGACCAAATGTCCCCACAAAGATAGTAATACCAGTAAATCTCTATCTTGTGGGGACATTTTTTGGTCCCCATGAGGAAACAAGCTTATAAATCATACAGCATAAAGTTTTTTGAAAATCTAAAAATGCACACAGTCTCCTGTGAGGTCTAAGTTTAGGTGTAGGGTAGGTGTAGGGCAATAGCACACACAGTTTGTACAGTATAAAAACCATTACGCCTATGGAATGTCCCCATAAAACATGGAAACCCAACATGTGCGTGTGTGTGTGTGTGAGAGTGAGTGTGAGTGTGTGTGTGTGTGTGTGTGTGTGTGTGTGTGTATAATCGTCTGTAACGTGGTAAATTAGAGGCTCTGGGATTCTGTGTGAGTTTAATAAGATGCTGTTGTGGCGAGAGGTTAACAATCTCTCTCACAGCGCGGGATGTTATAAATATCAGTGCTTGTCCAGAAACACGCCGGTTTTATTCTGACGTTTCCATGGCAGCCACAGACGGGTCAAACACTCACCAGCAGAAACCAGAAGAACTAGTCTGATCGCTCGATTCCTTCTTTAGAAACTTACATGAGTTTCATTAACAAACTTTCTCCTCTTCATTTGGACTGATTGTGCTTGTGTGAATAATGAGGTTTCCAGTGAAGAGCAGAACACCTCAGGAATGAAGAAGCTCTCAGAAGATGATGAGCTTCACAAACACAACTTAGGGTGAATTCCATTTCTCTGTCTTACCCCTTCCCCTTAGTTTTGCGCATTCACGTGAGAGTAAGGGCTGTCCCAATTCTGGTTTTGATCGAGGGGTAGGGCTAAGGGGAAGTGGTAGATACCCCTTAAAACCAAGCATTTTCGCGAGCTTACTTGAAACCAAGGGGTACCCAGAACACACTGCGTAACCGGCAACAATGTCGGCCAGATCATCCAGAGAGTCCCATTTTCGGCTTAAATAATTGATTTAAAAATTACGACAGTCTTGTTTTGTGCTCTACACAGTCCTGTACATATATATTTGCAACCATGTTCTTAATTGAAACGTTTTAAAAAATCGCTAGTTTGCTACGCTTTACATTGCTGATTTGCACAACAATCGCAAAAACATCACTAATAAAACCCACGCGATCGACATACACACACTTGCAGACGACATCTTGGAAGTTTGTGATCAACACTTGTCGCCTCTGGTGACGTAGCAGCCAGCTAGAGACGATGTACGATGATGTAACCGTAATCAAGTGGTGTCTCATTTCATAGGGGTATGTTTTCACCCCTAGCGCTTACCACTCGGTTTCGAGGGACAAGGGCTAGGGGTAAGACGAAGGGGTAAGACAGAGAAATAGGATTCACCCTTACACTTAACTCAAGTTTCATTTAACACTGTTTGCTGGAGTCCTTATAATCTCTGAATTCACCCTTACAAGAATTAAGTTCTTCTTCAACAACTTACACACATTTTCCAAACTTTGCCTCTTTTTTTCAAAACTTTACACACAAATCCAAGAATTGCACACAAAATGCAAAAAGCCTCACATCTCTTGCAAAATGAAGCACTGCATTAAAAACATCACAAACACATCTCAAAAGCAAACATTTACGTTGCATACGATGAAAACACCTTTGCCGTAATATTATATTTTTGGATATATCATAATACACACAGTTATTCAAAACCTAAAGCTCTTCTTTCATGTGTACATTTCTGTACAAGATTGAAAGTAATTGGCAGAGAGATGCTGAAAAATTCACATTAAACACGAAAGCAACCTTTTTTTTTACTGTAAGCATTTGTGGTTGTGAATACAGTAAGAACAGAAGCACATCAAGCATGTGTAGTTGTGTAGATGTGTGTTTATTGATTGGTTGGTGTTCAGTGAAGGAGTTAGTGATGAATTACTGTGTGTTACACAGAGAATTGTGTGTTGTGTTTTGCAAAAAAATGTTTTATGAAATTGAAAACTGAGTCAAAGGCTGAGAATTAGTGTCTGGTTTTGCAGATTTGGTGTGTGTTTCTGCTGTTTGAGTGACAGCTTTCAGAAACTGTGCAAGTATAGATTTTGTGTGTAAGCAGTTGAAAAAAAATATAAATTTCTTCATTCACAAAAGAAAATCATAAATTCATGAATTAGAAAAATCTTGGAAAACAGGCATTTCTATCTTGATTTCCAGTACAAACATCTAAACATCCTAAAATCAAGATAGATTTACTGGAGATGGGATAGAAATGAAGTCTTGTTTTCTGAGAAACTGAACAAAATTAAGTGTGTTTATGATTAAAACAAGAACAAATATCTTTCTAAAAAGTTTTCTTTTTGAATGAAGTCCATCCTGTTTTAATCACAAACTCACTTCATATTGATCAATTTTTCATAAAAAAACTTTTTTACATTTTCCTTAAATGTATCTTGGTTTAAGAATCTTTAGACATTTGCTCTGGAAAACAACACACACACACACACACACACTAACACACTCACACACACTCACACACACACTCACACACACACACACACACACACACACACTCTCACACACACACACACACACACACACACACACTAACACACTCACACTCACACACACACGCACTCTCTCACACACACACACTCTCTCACACACACACACACACACACACACACTCTCTCTCTCACACACACACACACACACACACACACTAACACACACACACACACACAGCACTTTACACAACGGACATTGTATCAAAGCAGCTTTACAGAGAACGATCACAGTAATAATGCCTTAAACGCTGTAATGTCTTCATTTAGCAGCTCAATTAAAACAAAAAACGATGCCTTAATAGCTGCGTGGATAGATAGTAGACTATTCTCAACACAACCCTTAATTAAATCATTTTAAAGTCACGACTTGATGATTTCTCGCGCTGTTTTTCTTTCTTTCCTTCATTATAAATTGCCTTTTTTCCTCATTAACAAACGCATTTGCTCATTAACAGTGAATCTGCAGCTCCGTTAATTACACTGAAAGTCTTCAGAAGCAGATTCTTTGGCAGAATCACGTGACGCGAGGAACAAAAGACTTCACGAATCGAAGAGAGACTGAGATATAATCCACACATCAGCAGAGGCGGCGGATGCATTAGAGACACTAAAGAAGCTTTTCATGTATAAAGCACTAAAAATGTTATTGACTGGTGTTTTAGTGCATTTCCTGCAAATCTGGAGAAAATAACAGCGTGTCTATTTACACTAACTCCGCCCACTAACGTGTGATTGGACAGTCATTACTGAATAATGACGCTCGTTAATCATCAGTTTCAGTGGCGTAGATGGTAAGGCGCATGCTTTTTGACGCGATCGACCTGAGTTCGAGCCCGAGTTTCAAATCTCATATCGCATCTGAAAGGCATTTATTTTCAATAAAAATGAAGGAAATAATCAAAAAGTTGAAAATAATAGTATAGGGTAGGGTTAGGGAGGGCTTTATTGTCCCAATAAGGTGGCATCCATTTAATAATTTGAATTAAAACTATAATTTAAACTCAATATGTTATTATTGCGTACTGTTTTATAATGTACTACAATACTGAGGTGCAGATAATTGCCACTATTTGCAATAAGTAGTATAAATAGCAGAAAATCTTATTTTAACAGTGTAAATAGAATCTATTGCTAAATAGCCGCTGCCAAAAAATAAAGGGTCTCAATTAAATATGTGCAGCAGAGCATGTGAGCGTGCGAAATATAGTCGGAGCGTGGAGCGGGTTTTTATCCAAAGGCCGGAGCGATCGCTCTGTCTCGCTACGGTTCCGCGCCGATACCGCTCACACCACGAGTCTACGGCATGCACAAATCCACCCAGAATTCACCTGTGCCTTCAACAATTAACAAAACTGTCAGCCTACACTTCAAAAATCGTTCGTTGTGAAAGAGAGATGGAGTTCGTGGTTCTTATAGGTCTATGGTTGACTAGTTCGAGGTTGCATCGATAATTTATGTTCAACACATGGATGTTTAGTTTAGCTTTATAGTTTTTTTTGAAGCCTCAGACTGACATCACTCCAACTTTTAATTTATGTTAAAAACTTGGATGTTCGCTGTTGTGTTTGTTTGATATGTTCTATTTTGACTGATGTTGCTGGGAGTTCTTTATAGGATATAGGCTGCGTGGCGGACGCGTCGCGGAGCGGGTTTGCTGCGTATTGATTTTCCTTTCCGCGCCTATGTTAACAGATTAGAGCAGCCACACTGCCTGCAGAATATGCACGTATTAGGTGCACGGTCCAACCACGCCGCAACCGCGGCCCCGCGACAGAATAGAAGTGAAGCGGATTTCTTCCGCAGCAGTTATGCAACAAACCCGCTCCACGTCCGCCACGCAGACAGTGTGTCCCAGGCGTAAGGCTTCGGTTGAAAACGGCAGGTGTTTTAAATTTGAGCGAGCGTGGAGCGATTTCACCGGAGCGGGATGAAATTGTAGGTGAGCGGGGATCGGAATTGAGCGGAGCGGTCTGGTGCGACTTTGAGCGGTGGAGCGGGGGGAGTGAACACCCACGTGGGGGGGAGCGGAAATTCTCACCGCTCACATGCTCTGATGTGCAGTTTGGTTAGTGCAAACTGTCACATGACCAGAGCAGTTTAGTTCCATGTTTGCACCATGAGAAGATAACGACTGCATCAAAGCTCCAAAACAATAGGCTAGTAAAGTATGTTAACATAAAGATATGACAAAGATTTTTGGTACATGTTCCCTCGGTTTCACAGACAAGGCTTAAGGCTAGTCCCAGACTAAAATGCATGTATGAGCTGTCTCAACTGAAAATATCTTGCTCTGACATATCTTAAAATATGAAGGTGTCTCAAGATGCACACCTGTAAAGTTTTCTCCAAAGACATTTTTATAGAAGCTGATTAAATATCTTAATTTACCTAAGGCCTAGTCCTGGGTTAAGCTAAGCCCTGTCTGTGAAACCGGGCTGTTATCTTTAAGGTGTTTAGTATTAATATATGAATTCTCAGTTATTCAGTTTTGTTGAGTGTGGTCATAGAATCATTTACATTTACATTTATGCATTTAGCAGATGCTTTTATCCAAAGCGACTTACATTGCATTCAAGTTACAGTTTTACATTTTATCGGCTCTGGTTAGGTTAGGGTTAGGGTTAGGGTTAGGGTTAGGGTTACGGTTAGGGTTAGAATCAGTAAACATGTTGATGGCAACAATAGTGAAGGCTGCACTAAAATGTTGAAATGACAAAATATTCCACCAAATTTTGAACGTTCAAATGTTACAATATTGATGTTGTAATACCGGTAGCACTAATATAACAATTGTATGATATATGTTACAATAAAGAAACAATTTTGAAAAAGCTTGTGGTTGTATTTTTTTGTCAGTATTCCTATCAGTATTGTGTAAGGGTTTTATGCATAATAGTAACCATAGAATATGATCAGACAGAGTTTAAAATAGCTGGGCTGAGATATATACACATTTTTATGACTGCAGAAATATGTTAATTAAGTATTGCACATTATCCCAATTGTGACCGACCAGAAAACACAATTTTAAACACAACTATTTTTTTCCCCTTACTAATGACACATCATTTGGATATTTTTATGTCTGGGAAAAATCAGGGATTAAACAGGTTAATAGAGGAGTGTCACATGCTCACACGTGTCCCTCTTAATTGCTTGCCGTGACATTTGGGACCAAAGCAATCCATGCCTCATTTTCTCAGCCTTTAAAGGCCAGCAGTCCATCAGATCGATAGCGCGGAGTTCCCTATTGAACGTTGCGTATGGGGTTTACCCTGTTACTGAAACCTGATATGTTAACGTTTGTGTAGCACATGTAGCACATTGCTTGTGAAGGGCACCATAGAACAGGTCCCCTTTAGCGGACAGCGAGTCAGGTTTTTAAAGCCGCTACTTCCTCGTTCCCAAGAAAGATGGCGGGCTCAGGCCAATTCTCGATCTCAGACGTCTGAATCGTACTCTCATGTGACGGCCGTTCAGAATGTTAACTTTGAAACAGATCCTCGCGCATATTTTGCCCGAGGACTGGTTTCTGACTCTGGATATGAAAGACACATACTTTCATATACAAATAGCCCCTTGTCACAGACCGTTCTTGAGATTTGCATTCGAGGGAATAGCCTATGAATATACAGTCTTGCCTTTCGGGCTGGCCCTGCCCCCCCGCACTTTTATGAAGTGCGTGGACGTGGCTCTTTCCCCTCGGAGACAGATGGGAATCTGCATTTTGAATTACCTCGAAGACTGGTTAGTGCTAGCCAGATCAGAACGGGAACTAATCACTCACAGGTCATTGTTGCTCAACCATCTGGAGCGTCTTGGGTTGAGAATCAATCCAACCAAGACTTTTCTGACTCCCAGACAGCAGGTGTCCTTTCTGGGAACAGTTATAGACTCGGTTCAAATGCGTGCTTGGATTTCGCCAGAACGCTCCCTGATTATACAGTGAGTGGCAGCGTTGTTCAAACTAGGGACTGCACGCCCCCTCAGGGTGTTTCAGAGGATGCTCGGTCTCATGGCGGCCGCCTCCTCAGTTATTCCCCTGGGCCTGCTCCACATGCGGCCCCTCCAGTTTTGGCTGAAAACTTGTGTACTGTCCCACACTTGGCGCCAGGGGCGATCTCGTGTCAGGGTAACCCATCACTGTGTCAAAGCTGTGGTCCCTTGGACAACTCCTCGTCTGTTTTTACCAGGTGACTACCTTCCTCCTGGAGGTCATTGGGAACGACCTCCAGGAGGAAGGTAGTCATGATGTCACTCTGTACGAGGACAATCCGGCGTTTCTGGCCCTAAAAACTTTCCTGCCAGTCTTAAGGGGGCACCACGTCCTGGTCCGTTCAGACAACACGACTGTGGCAACCTATATCATTCGCCAAGGCGGCCTCAGATCACGTTCCCTTTACAGGATGACTTGACGTCTCCTGCTGTGGGCACAGAGCAAACTCCTCTCACTACGAGCGGGTCATGTGCGGGGCAGACTGAACCAAGGAGTGGACATGCTGTCCAGAGACAATGTATCTCTAGGGGAACGAAGACTCCATCCCCAATTGGTTCAGATGATTTGGTCAGTCTTTGGCACCTCTTTGCCTCCGAAGACAACTCTGGTGATGCTTCATGTGACCTGTCCTCCGAGCTAACCTGTCTTCAAGAGCTTTTGGATAAGGGGCGCACCGCATCCACACTCAAAGTCTATGTAGCAGCCATTGCGGCGAACCATTCTCTCGTGGCTGGCCGGACAATCGGCAGAAACGACGTGGTCGTTAAGTTCCTAAGGTGTGCTCGGAGGTTGAACCCACCTTGCTCCAGGACTGTGCCGACGTAAGACTTGTCTTTAGTCCTAAGGGTCCCTCCTGCTTCAAACAGCCGGCTTACAGGTCATGATGCTCAAAACTGCTCTGCTTTTGCCCTTAGCTTCGCTCAAACGAGTAGGTGACTTGCAAGCGCTGTCGAGTTTGGACCCAATGACTGTAAAGTCGTTCTCCAGGTGTAAGCGGTTATGTATCTCTTCAGAGCCCGGGTATTATCCCTGCTGTCCCTCCCTACGGCGGATGGTGAACAGGATCAAAACTTATTGTGGCCAGTTCGGGCATTCAGGGTGTACGTAGAGCACTCTAAGTCATTCAGAGCAGCTCTTTGTGTGCTTTTGAGGCCGCTCTAAAGGGCTGCCGGTCACAAAGTAAAGGCTATCTCGCTGGATAGTAGATGCAATAGCCCTGGTTTATGCCTCGGTTGGCTCACAATGCCCTATTGATAGTTTTCACGTGACGTCCCTCCACCTGGAGGGCAAAACAAAGCTTTGCTCCACTGACCGCCAGTTATTTTTACGCAGATTGCATCAAGTAATAATGTAGTAAATTGCAGATGTTAAAAGGCGAGATTCAGTGGACACCTTATTGATTATGTATATTTTGTACAGGCAAGAAGATGAAGCCAGAATATAAACACAATGTGCAAAGTTTCACATTAAATGGCTTCCCATAGAAAACCATTAGAAGGAAAACACTGTTATTAAGCGGATTGCATTCATATTCACGGCCTCATCATGTAAACTATGCATCATTAATGTGGTGAATACTGAATTTGATCTTTTAATATTACTGTTTTAAATATATTACAGCACTTTAAGTGTTTTTACAACGTTTTGTCGCACTGTTTATGATTGAAATATTGCCGCAGGTGCTTAATATGGATCACAAATGGCCAAAACTTGCATTTTGTTCAGAAATACCTTTGTTTTATTCTTTTGAGAGGTGATCTAAATATTTGCGGCTGTGAAACAGATGAAAAATTGACACGCTTGTGCAGCAGTTCTATGGATGTTTTGCCCTCCGAGTCTTCGAGCCGGTCACGTGACTGAAAACTATGAATAGGGCTCACTCCACCAGAGGAATGTCCTCCTCCTGGGCATGGTCCAGTGGGACTTGTATTGGTGAGATTTGTGCGGCCGCCGGCTGGTCGTCTCCATCCATATTTGCCAGATTTTATAATTTGGATGTCCCTGCCTTGCAGGCATGGATTTTATCTGCCTAAACTGCTGGTTTCTCCCCGAGGGTGGAAATGATTCACATCTCAGCTGATGCTTGGGACTCAGTTTGGCTCATGTTTTTAGGGGCCTTTAAGTTAAGTGCTCCAAGACTGGGCTCGCAGAGCAGGTCGTTCTGTATCTGCTCATAGCACGGCGTGATTGGACACCATTCCCCATACGCAACGTGAAGTGAACGTTCCAATAGGGAATGCTCTGGTTACTGATGTAACCTCAGTTCCTGAGATAAGGGAACGAGCGCCGTGCTATAAGCAGCATGCGAATCGATGGCTGTCAAGTGATTCTGATGAAATAGCGCTTTGAGCCGACTTATATAAGTGAAAGTGAAGTGACATACGGCCAAGTATGGTGACCCATACTCGGAATTTGTGCTCTGCAATTAACCCATCCAAGTGCACACACACAGCAGTGAACACACACACACCGTGAACACACACCCAGAGCAGTGGGCAGCCATTTATGTTGCGGCGCCCGGGGAGCAGTTGGGGGTTGGGTGTCTTGCTCAAGGACACCTCAGTCATGGTATTGAAGGTGGAGAGAGTGCTGAACATTCACTCCCCCACCTACAATTCCTACCGGACCTGAGACTCGAACTCACAACCTTTGGATTACGAGTCCAACTCTCTAACCATTAGGCCACGACTTCCCCGTAACAGGGATAAAGGTCGGCTCCGCACATTCTGGCAGGCTAAAGTGCCACTGGTTTACCTCATACGCAAGGCTCCTTCCCTTATCTCAGGGAACCGAGGTGATGTCAGTAACCGGAGAATGAGACGCGCTGTCTGTTTGTGTACGCCGCTGGGAGATCTGATGAGTGCGGTCGGCCCTCCCTAATGCACGTGGGCAGCACAAAAGCAGCTTTACAGTAATTTTGAGTTATTAAAACCGGTAATCACCCCCCGAGCGCAATGAGGTGTAATGAACTTCACTGCTGGAACGTCATGCAGACGGACAAGAAGCGATCGCGCTCGTGTTTGTGAGAGAAAGTCATCAGCTGTAAACCCAGAAGTGCGTTTTCCCCGATTGGCACTCAAAGAGAATCAAAACAGCATTGAGTTGAGAAGATTGTGGCACACGCCTACACACATCCACCCACGACACCTCTCAAAGCACACAAACTCTCACTCACACACACACACACACACACACACACAGCACACACACTCACACGCACGCACACACACTCACACGCACGCACACACACTCACACACACTCACACACATCCACCCACGACACCTCTCAAAGCACACAAACTCTCACTCACACACCTCACACACACCACACACAGCACACACACACACACACGCACGACTGCACACACACACCCACACACACACCTCACACACTCACACACTCCACCCACACATCACTCAAGCACACAACTACTACACACTCTCACACACACCACACTACGACACACACACACACACACCACCAACTCACACCATACACCACACCTCACTACGCACTCATCACTCACTCACACACACACACACACACACTCACACGCACACACACACACACACACACACACACACACACACACACAAGAGCTCAAACACAGAAAGCGGGGGTCAGCGGGGGTCAGCGGAGGGCAGGGGTCAAAAACCAAAGGTGTGCGCGCTAGTGCTCGCTATTAATGAGTGTGATTTGTCATTTATGATTTAATTGGAAGCGTCTTTATTTATCAGCACATTTGTGCCGGAGCGTTAGAGGACTCGAGAGGGATCGGGCCGCTTTAATTGCAGTGCGCTGGCAACACAACACAGCAGCCAGCGTTTCCTACATGCATCAGCATTTTACACTCCTTCTATGTGTTGGTAAATTGGAAAAGCTGATGATACTGGGTTTTTTTTGCTCAATATTAGCATACATTTAATATGTTCCCATATTTGGTTCTGGTAGCTATGTGTTGTTCCAGCGAACAAAATATATGCTAAAAATGTTTGTTTTTTGCTTTTCCACATTGTTATGAAATGAATGTTCTCTGAACGTCCAGTTTTTAAAATGCTAAAATATTCTTACACTTTTTATCATTTTGCAAACATTATGGGAATGATAGTTTTACATTTTGTTTTTCAACGCTTACACACAAAACCTATACTTACACAGTTTCTGAAAGCTGTCACTCAAACAGCATAAACACACATTAAATATGCAAAACATACACTAATTCTCAGCCTTTCAATTTCATAAAACACGTTTTGCAAAACACAACACACAATTCTCTATGAAACACACAGGAATTAATATTACAGCAAAGGTGTTTGCTTTTGAGATGTGTTTATGATATTTTGAATGCAGTGCTTCATTTTGAAGAGATGTGAGGCTTTTTGCATTTTGTGTGCAATTCTTGGATTTGTGTGTAAAGTTTTAAAAAAAAGAGGAAAAGTTTTGAAAATGTGTGTAAGCAGCTGAAACAAACTGTAAATGTCTTCTGAACGTTCTGAAACAAGTAGCATTGTTAGATGAATGTCCAACTAAAATGTTTCAAAAATAAAACATTTCATGAACAATGTATTAATAATGTTTTCATTTGAATGTTATTAAAGTGCCCCTATTATGCATGCAGTGTGTCATGTAGCAGTATGTGAACATAAACTTTCTGCAAAGTTGTGAAGCCAAAAGTGCACGATATATATAGTTATTGTCTATTAAAAAAAAGAGTCGGCTTGCAATCGCCTAAACGAGTCGTTAGGGATTTGTATCTTATTCTGTTACGGCTGTATGTCACGAAGTAACACATTTGCATAATCTCTGCCCATGGGCTATCATTCGCGCTGTAGACCAATCACAAAGAACTGCACCATCTGACCAATCACAGCAGCGAGTGCTCACGGAGAGGAGGGGCTTAGAGACTGACCAATCACAGCAGCGAGTGCTCACGGAGAGGAGGGGCTTAGACACTGACCAATCACAGCAGCGAGGGCTCACAGAAAAGGAGGGGCTTAGAGACTGACCAATCACAGCAGCGCGTGCTCACGGAGAGGAGGGGCTTAGAGACTGACCAATCACAGCAGCGAGTTCTCACGGAGAGGAGGGGTTAACTACAACACAGCAGAGCTCAGAAAGACAAGACTACATCACAGCAGCGAGTGCTCACGGAGAGGAGGGGCTTAGAGACTGACCAATCACAGCAGCGAGTGCTCAGGAGAGGAGGGGCTTAGAGACTGACCAATCACAGCAGCGAGTGCTCAGGAGAGGAGGGACTTAGAGACTGACCAATCACTGCAGCGAGGCTCACGAAGGAGGGGCTTAGAGACTGACCAATCACAGCAGCGAGTGCTCACGGAGAGGAGGGGCTAGAGACTGACCAATCACAGCAGCGAGTGCTCATGGAGAGGAGGGCTTAGAGACTGACCAATCACAGCAGCGAGGGCTCACGGAGAGGAGGGGCTTAAGACTGACCAATCACAGCAGTGAGGCTCACGGAGAGGAGGGGCTTAGAGACTGACCAATCACAGCAGCGAGTCTCAGGAGAGGAGGGGTTTAGAGACTGACCAATCACAGCAGCGAGTGCTCACGGAGAGGAGGGGCTTAGAGACTGACAATCACAGCAGCGAGGGCTCACGGAGAGGGGGGCTTAGAGACTGACCAATCACAGCAGCGAGGGCTCACGGAGAGGAGGGCTTAGAGACTGACCAATCACAGCAGCGAGGGCTCACGGAGAGGAGGGGCTTAGAGACTGACCAATCACAGCAGTGAGGGCTCACAGAAAGGAGGGGCTTAGAGACTGACCAATCACAGCAGCGAGTGCTCACGGAGAGGAGGGGTTAGAGACTGACCAATCACAGCAGCGAGGGCTCACGGAGAGGAGGGGCTTAGAGACTGACCAATCACAGCAGCGAGGCTCACGGAGAGGAGGGGCTTAGAGACTGACCAATCACAGCAGCGAGGGCTCACGGAGAGGAGGGCTTTAGAGACTGACCAATCACAGCAGCGAGTGCTCATGGAGAGGAGGGGTTAGAGACTGACCAATCACAGCAGTTTTGAGAAAAGGCTTTTGACTGATCAGAAAGGTTAGGGGCCTTAGAGACTGACCAATCACAGCAGCGAGGGCTCACGGAGAGGAGGGGCTTAGAGACTGACCATACTCACAGCTGCGGAAGAGTGTTCAACTGAGAAGTCCGAGCGGGCTAGAGACTGACCAATCACAGCAGCGAGGGCTCACGGAGAGGAGGGGCTTAGTATTATGCACACTACGAACAGCATAGGGACTCACGGAGAGGAGGGGCTTTAGAGAGTGATTCTTCGAACTGCTTCGCACGAGTCGTTTAGGAATCATTTAGAAATTAGGACATTATATTAAGTGCTTATTTTACTTGATAAATAGTAAATGTTTTATTGACCTCATGATTGATTAAAACACTTTGTGCTTTAGGTGAACTCAGTAAGACATTAGGTGTAGAACTTTAAGTTCAACATAGAATTATAGGGGCACTTTACAGAACATTAATTAACAGAGGGTCTATGAATCTTGCAAGAACGTTTAGTCATCACACATTACATGGAACTTCACTTACAGCTCGGTCGCTACATGATCACTAAGACTCTTAAATATATGAAAAGCTTTCGGATTATTAAACACACGTGTTATTTTGTCTCATCACTAGACCAATAAAATACACACACTTTATGGAACATTATTCTTCAACATTGCGAATATTGTTGCTTGCTACTTACAAGTTCGTTTGTGGTAAAAGTTTATTACCGTGTTATTAAAATGTTCGGTACACTTATATTAATGCCTTGTCTGACTCTGACTTACATCAAATAAGTACATGGACTTATTGCTGGTCATACCTTGACTATCTCTCAGAACTACTTTTCTGGATATGACGCGACTCCGACACGCTGTTGGGATCATGGTCTAGGGAGCCATACCTGTTGCTATGTCTACCTGCGTCATACCAGTTAATAATAAACCATGGAATACCACTGAACTCGTGTAATGTACAGATGTAATTACATGTATATTTTACAATGTACAATGTAAAAACATGTATGTACACAATAAGTGCATTGTATCAAATTATTATTTTAAATGTAAGTACATAGTAGTTAAGGCCGCCTAAATAAATTTTACAGTATGCTATTTTAATAACTAATGACCGAAAGGTTCGAGGAACCAAAAATGTTTCTTCTATCGCATCACTGTGATAAACCCCTTTAAACCTTTATTTATAAGTTCTCACTATGGTTCCTTTATGCAAATTTATAGTATTCAAACAGTCATTGAGAATGAGGTAAAACACACACTTACACTGTAAACAAATGTGACCCTGGAGCACAAAACCAGTCTTAAGGGTCAATTTTGTGAAATTGAGATTTATGCATCATATGAAAGCTGAATAAATAATATTTTAGTTGATGTATGGTTTGTTATGATGAAATATTTGTAAATCTGGAATCTGAGGGTGCAAAAAAATCTAAATATTGAGAAAATCACCTTTAAAGTTGTTCAGATGAAGTTCTTAGCAATGCATATTACTAATCAAAAATTACGTTTTGATATTTTTATGGTAAGAAATTTACTAAATATATTCATGGAACATGATCTTAATATTCTAATGATTTTTGGCATACATTTTTTTTTGATAATTTTGACCCATACAATGTATTGTTGGCTATTGCTACAAATATACCCCAGCAACTTAAGACTGGTTTTGTGCTCCAGGGTCACAAATGTGCTTTTTAAATATGTGTTTTTCAGTTCATAACGTGGGAAGCCAGAAGAATCCCAGAGATTTGATCTGAGAGCTTGTTCAGTGGTTTTGGGCGTCTCTCAAAGCGTTCAAACGCTGCTTACTGAATGAGTTTATCTCACTGAAGTCGCGATCAGACGAGCCTCTCGCACAGAGAAACTCTGTTTGAGATGATAATGCGCTGGAACAGAATGGAAATCAAACATGTTTTGTATTGAACAGAAGGGTCGGTGTATGGCGTCGCTGGGGAGCGTTTGAAACACATACACCTGTATTCATTGACAGGCAATTTACTCGAGCTGAATAAGCGACGTGGGACTGTGTCTTATATTTTAGTTCAACTCAGATCCATTAGGACTGTTCTGACCATTAGCTTCCTCTCTCTCTCTCTTTGTGGAAGAATAATAGCGGCAGAGGCTGGAAAGACAGAGAGGCCAAAAATAGAAGCCATTACTCCATTATTACAGCCTACCGTCTGTTGCTAGGCAATGGTATCAGATTAACACTAATTATCATTTTATCACACTTTCTTCGCTCTCCGCTTCATTCCTCTGCCGAGAACTGCAAATAGGATCCTCTGCGTGCTGTCGGAAGCCTCCGAATACATTAATCAAAATATCTGTTTCATTCGCTGCCGTTATTACATGAGACTTAATGAATATCACTTTTGCGTTTGGCTCTTGGAACGCCGATGGAAACGCACCGTCTGGAAACGGGAAGTTCCAAATCCAACAGAATCCCACTTTTTAATCAGTTTGACTGACGTTGACTCTCTCAGTCTTTTGGCAAATGCACAGCGTTCTTTATGAACAGGTTTGGGTGCTAGTTAACAGACACGTCGAGTGGTGTTGAGGAAGACTGGTGACGGCGTCTCTAACTCTTTCCTCGGTTTGATTTATTCGTATAGGCCGCAGCTCCAGGGCACACGCTCAGTGTTCCAAACCTGCCCATTGTTTCTGAGCTCAGGGTCAGTAATGAGGGACCGACAGGAGCCAGACACATGCAGCGCTGCTGTCAGAGTGAAGAATGCAGCTGCGCAACACACACACACACACACACACACACACACACACACAGAGAGAGAGACACACACACACACACACACACACACACAGAGAGACACTCACACACACACACACACACACACTCACACACACACACACACACACACTCACACACAGAGAGAGAGAGAGAGACACAGACACACAGACACACACACACACAACACACACACACCAGTCTCTCACACACACACACACACACACACACACACCATATACACACACACACACACAGAGACACACACTCACAGTCACACACACACACACACACACACACACACACACACACACATATACACACACTCACACACACACACACACACACCACACACACACACACTACACTCACACAACACATATACACACATATACACACACACAAACACACACACACACACACGTTTGTTTTTGTGAATTGTGGGGACATAGGTGTAATGGTTTTTATACTGTACAAACTTTATTTTCTATCACCCTACACCTAAACCAACCCCTTTCAGGAGACTACAGGCATTTATACTTTCTCAAAAAATAACCTCACTCTGTATGATTTATAAGCTTTTTGAAATATGGGGACATGGGGTAATGTCCTCATAAATCACCTTCTCCTTGTAATACCTGTGCCATTATACACATTTATGTCCTCATATGTCACAAACACACACACACACACACACTCACACACACACAGACAGACACAGACACAGACACACAGAGCCACACACACACACAGATATCTCTAAATGAGAGCACATGTGTGTGTTTAATCAGAGGTTCTGACCCGGCGCTGCTGTAATACTCGTCCTCTATTAGTCAGAGTGAATTATTCATACTCCTGAACATTACAGTGGTTTAACCTGTGACGTGTTTCTCTGTCACACACACACACACACACACACACTTTCACAGCTGGGTTTAAACTCAATTAATATTGATGTAACTGCACTGACTTTATCAGCTGAGAACAAAACTGAATTGATCTGAATAACGACTCTATTGTCTTCTATAGAGCTGCTTTACAGCTGAAACTGAGTTTGTTTCATAATTGATTAATTTTGTAGCATTAACACTGTTATTTACCTCCGTGAAGCTGCTTAGAAACGATCTCTATTGTATAAAGCGCTGCAGAAGTAAATGTCTTATATATATTACTGACTGTATGTGCTTTGATTATTTTAAGATGTGCCGCATTTGTGATTCCGGTAAGTTCGTCCGTGCTCCAGTTCCCACAAAATCCAGCTTCCTCAACATCTCACCTTGAAAATGAGCCATCCAGCTTTGATTTATAGCATCGGAGGAAGAGTTTCCATCTTCACCCCCCAGGTGTCACAGCCGTTCTATAATTGGACGAGCCGCGTGACCGACCTAGCCGACGCTTTCGGACGGCCATCTTGGGGAATTTTCCTACGTTTCCATCCTCTGTGCCGAATTGGAGGCAAAAAGTAGGACATCGTTCATGTTGTCATTAATTGCGCCTCCATTTCTGGAAAAAAAAGTGAGGAGAGGTTGGGAGAAGAGCCTTCATTGTCCTCTAAGAGTAAAAGCAGAGAGAGAACGTCGGATCTTTCCTCAACAACCGTCACTGACCTCAAAGTGTCCGCTCTTCATCCTCACCGCCTCATTGTGTCACCGTCTCTGCTCCAGAAACACTCTCACAGATCTCCTTCCCAAAGCTCAGAAAAACATTCTTAACAATGTTTACGGAACGCTCTTAAACTTTATTAATTAGTGATATACACTATATTGCCAAAAGTATTGGCACCCCTTCTAATGAACAGGTTTAGTTATTTCTATGAGTACAAATCTTAATGTTAAAGCATATAATGATATTCTAGGAAATTGTGTGCTTCTAATATTATAGCAACAGTTTGGACTCTTTTCTATTCTAACATGACAATGTCTCTGTGTATAAGACAAGGTTCAAAAAGAAAATGATTGATTGAGTCAGTGTGGAAGAACTTGACTGGTCTGCATAAAACCAAGTCCTAATCCCAGTTTAACACCTCTGGTGTGACTGTAAATGCAGACCTTGAGACAAAAACTCATCACCAAACACCAATGACTTGTACATATGGGTTCAGTCATTTTAGACACTTACAAAACTGTTGCAACAGAGATGAAATACAATTTTTAAATACATGAATTATGTTCCCATCGTTGTTGCCACAGATTTGGAAGTGCATTTTTCTGTTCATTAGAAGGGGGTGCCAATACTTTTGGCAATATAGTGTACATTCTCATAACAGTGAGAGAAAACGTTCTTAACAACATTCTCAAAACGGCCTCATGATGTTATGTGAACTTGATGAACGTTGTAAGAAACGTTTTTGTAACCTTTAAACAACGTTCTAATCACGACAAGAAAATTTGATATTTTAACGTTATTGGAATATTAAAACGTCCAAATAACTATATTTTGGGTAAAACTTGTAAGAAACGTTTTTGTAACCTTTAAACAACGTTCCAATCATGACAAGAAAATTTGACATTTTAACGTTATTGGAATATTAAAACGTCCAAATAACTATATTTTGGGTAAAACTAATAAGAAACGTTTTTGTAACCTTTAAACAACGTTCTAATCGTGACAAGAAAACTGAACATTTTAAGGTTATTGGAATATTAAAACGTCCAAATAACTATATTTTGGGTAAAACTTGTAAGAAACGTTTTTGTAACCTTTAAACAACGTTCCAATCATGACAAGAAAATTTGACATTTTAAGGTTATTGGAATATTAAAACGTCCAAATAACTATATTTTGGGTAAAACTAATAAGAAACGTTTTTGTAACCTTTAAACAACGTTCTAATCATGACAAGAAAACTGAACATTTTAAGGTTATTGGAATATTAAAACGTCCAAATAACTATATTTTGGGTAAAACTAATAAGAAACGTTTTTGTAACCTTTAAACAACGTTCTAATCGTGACAAGAAAACTGAACATTTCAGCATTTGAAAACAATGTTCCCATTATGTTTTTATGAGCTGAATTTGTCGCCTGTGTCCCAGAATCCAGCTCAGGACTCCTGACCGGATCTCCAGCTCTGCGCCGGACGCTTCGAGAGCTTCTGGAACTCGTTCTCGGATCTGAAGGTGTTCGTGGAGGATGAGAACACGAGGCCCGTTACACGCGTTCAGTCGCTCCAGCGCTGATCAGTCGGCTCTGGGTCACTGCAGAGTACACAAATCCAATTAGCTGCTGAAAAAACATGCATTTCACACTAATTACTCTGCTATGTGTGATGCACTCTTTCTGTGAGATTCACGTCTGAACAGAAGCACATTAAATCTGTATCATGTTCATGTCAGACGACTTTAGTCACAAACTTCAACTATACAGAGCCACGAGACCATGTTCACAGTCACTTTACTATGATCATACACTAATTAAAGCCTTAAAAAGCTATTAAATTGGAACAGAAATTTTAAATTCATGAAGTCACTTGAGTATGTTTTCCAGTACAAATATCTAAACATCCTTAAATCACTTACTGGAGATGCAAAATGAACACATGAAGTCTTCTTGTAAAAATCCTGGTTCATAGTTATTTTAGGAGTGCCTAAATCCCTCTTTACTGTGGTAAAATCATGGTAATGCTCCAGCTTGTTGCTTTAAAAAACTACACTAATTAAGGCTGGTGCTTCATCAATAATTAAATCTATTAATAATCACAGTAAACAAACATCTTGTTGGGTGTTGATGATTGTCATGCAATGAAACAACCAATCAGATGCAGTAATATAATCTGAATGAGCCTCATCTGCTCAGATTGTAGAGATAATTGATTTCTGATCAGTTACAGTATAGTTCAGTCCGGTTCTGTTCTCTTCACACAGCAATGCTTTGCTGAAAATGTGAGTTCGGTTCGAGAATACGGTCATCTCGCTCAAATATATCTGAACACATGCATACAGTATTAATAACTCAAACGCAGGACTGAGAGCCTGAGAATCTGAGATGATGCTGGAAACACAGTCAGATCTACAAGAGGAAGAGGATTCAGTTTCCAAATCACACAATCTGTCAGTTTAACACATTCATTTTGTGTGATTAACCATAAAAAATCTGATTAAAATGAAAGCAGTTAGTGTTGGACATTACATGTAATTTTGCGGTAGTATACCGTTTTTGGAAGTGAAAAAGAACGTATAATTTTTCTTGAATAACCGTAAATTGACATTCCCAGAATTCCCTGCGTCACATTTCAAATTTGATGTTTTTTTTTGTTAAATAACTATGTTTCTTCTTAGTTTTTTCTTATCAGTTTTGTACATTAGGGTTGTATGTTACACCTAATGTTGTTAAATTAATGTTTATTGCATTATTTCAGATTTATGCCACCATGATGGTGATTAGTGTTTGTGTGAATGACACTGTGCTTCTTCTATATATTTTAATAATTAAAACTGCTTGTAATGGCTTTGGTTCATCATGTGACTTTCTCATCACCTGGTTTTGGTGGTTATCAGAGTATTACAAAGGTACTAAACAGATTTCAGTACTTCAATAGGTTGGTATATTAACATTATATCAGTTATTGAAATTACGGTATTTCAAGTTAAATCCATAAAACCTAAAACTTTGCTACCGTATTTTGTACGGTAAAATTCTGGCAACCACAGCTGCTGTTTTTACCGTAAATTTTACGTAATTTTTTTTTTAAGATTATATATACATGCATATATATGTTTACAGTATATACATACATATGCAGTATATACACACACAGTTTGCGATTTTCCATCTCCTGACAGGCCTGGTTCTCTCACCTGCCTTCTGAACATATGAACATCTCCAGCTTATTCTTCTGCATCTTGCTGAGCCTCTGCTTCTCTCTCGGAGACAGTTGTCATGGCAACCCGCGGAGCAGAACTTTCTTCACAATGCCACTTTTAGAAACAAAGTTAGCAGAATTCCTCCAGGGTTCAGAGGAAGAGAGACGACAGCAGAATCACCTCGACGAGCTCCGGCGAGGCCTGATGGAGGAACGCTGAGAACAGGGCGTAACCACCATAGACATTGAGGGGGACAAGTCCCCCCCAATAATTAGAAATTGCCAAATGTCCCCGCCAATATTTGAAATTCTTGCACTGATCTGCTGTCCTCCATTACGCATCGCTCTTGTTAGGATGACAAAAAAGCTTTAAAAAGATAAAATTTTCAGTCTGCTCGGCCTCAGCGGGCTAACAGCGCTCGTCAATGTTCAAAATAATTGAACTGGCCAATCAAATCAAAGTAGGCGGGGTTTAGCGTTCACAGACGCTGAGCGCGCCGCGAAGATTGAAAACATTGAAAGAGAACGAGGTAAGATGGAAGCTGCAAATCATTTAATGTTTGTCAACTGTTTTACGATTCACAGTTATATTCAGTGAAGCAAACTACTCGACTTTTTTTCTCAAATATGCCCATTTTGAGATTTCGACGAGAGAGAGAGAGAGAGAGACGAGAGAGAGATTAGAGAGAGATGCAGTAGAGAGAGAGATTGAGAGAGCTAGATGATGAGAGAGAGAGAGAACGAGGAGAGAGATTTGAGAGAGAGCATGAGAGAGAAGTTAGAGAGATGATGAGAGTAGAGAGAGAGAGAGATGAGAGAATGACTGAGAGAGAGAGAGAGAGAGAGAGAGAGAGAGAGAAAGAGAGAGAGAGATAGAGAGAGAGAGAGAGCCCCAGAGAGATTAGAGATGCAGAGAGAGAGATTGAGAGAGAGATTTGAGAGAGAGAGAGACTGAGTAGATGAGAGAGAGAGATGAAGAGAGAGATTGAGAGATGAGATTTGAGAGATGAGCAGAGAGGAGAGAGAGAAGTTGAAAATTGAACTGCCAATAATCAGAGTAGGGGTTTAGCGTTCACAGACGTGACGGGAGAAGTTGAAACATAAGAAGACGAGTGAGAGGAATGAAAATGTAGATGTTTGAACTGTTTTAGATACAGTTAATTAGGAAGAAGTAGTGATTTGAAAAGATTTTGAGAGAGAGAGAGAGAGATGAGAGAGAGATTGAGAGGAGAGATTGAGAGAGAGTTGAAGGAAGAGATTGAGAGAGAGAGAGAGAGAGAGAGAGAGAGAGTTAAAGGATTGAGAAGAGAGAGAGAGATTGAGAGAGAGAGAGAGAGAGAGAGAGAGAATGTGAGATGAGAGAGAATTGAAGAGATGCAGAATTGTAGGCGAGAGAGAGAGAGAGGAGAAAAAATCTGAGAGAGTTTGAGAGATTGAGAGAAACACTGAGGAGAGGAGAGAGAGAAGTGAGAGATTAGAGATGAGAGAGAACTATGATTAGATGAGAGTGAGAGAGTAGTGTAGACAGAGATTCAGGAGGAGAGAGAGAGAGGGTGCGGCGGTCAGTTAAAAAGAAGAAGATATATATAGTGGGTAAATTAAATGAAAGAGTAGATTGAAACACAGAGAAGCGTGAGAATAAATGTGCTTTAATTATCTGCACTTATTTCTATCCCTAAAACGATGATGAATTAGTTTACTTCCCGTGTTGCGAGAAATAAACTGTAGATTGCGAATGGAAAGATTTTAATCATAAAGTCTGGTAATTGCAGTTCTTTAGCGAATTTTTCTGCCGTTGCAATAAAATTAGCGTAAATTAACCTTAATAAACGTTAACTAATTAATTTAAGGCTATTTATTACGATTGCGTGCGATTCGTACCGGGCCCACCCTATTGGAAAATGAATCACATTTGCAACTTAACAACTTCCCCTTAGCGACTTTTTTCCTAAAAAGTGCACAAACCTATTGTTCTGATGCAACCTATCCCGCGGGTCTTGCTTTCCCACGCGAATCTTCTCGTCTCAGCGAGAGCTGTTGGAGCGGCATTTGATGCATTTGTTAAAACATATATGTTCTTCTCAATTTAATGCAGAACCGAAATACAGCTATTCTTTATCTTATGTGTATTTGATTTCATCAGACGACTCGATTATCGGATTTTTGTCAGTAATTTTTAAGAGATTAAATCTTGAAGGGGTGGTTATAATTTAATTGGTCCGTTGCTTACAATCGAAACATTCAATTACAGAAACTTTTGACAATCAGCTTATCATAAAATTTAGCCATGAAGGGAAAAAGAATTATATATATAAAGAATTTTGCTTCAAAGTCAAGAATGTTGCACAAAAAAATGAAACATGTGAGAGAAGTCACAAAGCAATAATAAGGGTAATAATGTACTTTTTGATGTTCAAAGAAGAACTGTCTTTGCACAAAAATGTTAAACAGTGTTGTTTTGCTCTAAGTAAATGGTTTAACATAAATGAAATAAATTAAAAGAAACTGGAATTTCCATTTTATGGTATTAAAATTGAAATGTAAAATTAAGTTTAAAAACATCAAAGATCGTTAAAATTCTATTTATTCTATACAATATGGTTTAATCCATAAATAACATACATTGACATAAAAATCATAGTTCAATACATATTGGTTCCGCAATTAAACAATTTAAAAGAAATGGTTAAGAAACGTCTGCACAAAGAAGTGTCCATACTTTGATAATCTTAATGACGTTTAATCGGAACATTCTTAGTGATAATGCCAAGTTGAAAAATTGTTTAATGTTCCATAAATAAAATTTTTAACATTAAATTATATCACAACACAAAGTGGCAATGAATGGTTTTAGGATTTAAAAAAAATGAAAAAGTATAAGAACGTTCCAGAATGATTTTTGTTTAAAAAAAGTCTTTAATGCAACGTAGTGAACTTCTTATTAAAACACGTTCAATAAAATTGGCAAAAAATATTATAAAATGTTTAGAAATTTTTGAAATAAATAATGTATTATGTTAAAACTAATGTTATAATACAACAAGAAAACTGGACATTTGAATATTTTTAGATATTAATAAATGTTAAATAATGTTATATTTTAAATAAGTAAGTTTGTTATAAATGTTTTTGTGCCAAAGTTTTAATGTTTTAATCACAACAAGAACATTTTAGAACATTATAAAGTTACGTTCAATAACAATGTATTTTGGGCAAAAACAATATAATAAATGTTTAAGAAATATTTTTGCAACATAAACAAAATTATAATCATGATTAAAAAACTGGACTTTTGGAAATATATTAAAACATTTAATTAAAAATGTTATAAATGAAAAATTGTAATTGGATTTTTAGAAATTAAACGAAAACCTTTTGTTTCACAAAAGTTTTTGAATGGGAAAGAGTTTTTCAGCTTAAAAAGTTTAAAAGAACAGGAACCATTTTAACTGAACTTTAAAGGTTCTGCATGAACTTTTGGGTAAACATAAATAGATGCATGGTTAAAATTCACCCATAATTATAACCACGACTAAAAAAAGGACGTTTCAAGTGAGAGAACTTTTTTAAAAAATCACAATGCAATTTTGAATGGAGCATAATGTGGGTAAAACATACAATACATTTACATTAAGCGCAAGCCTTCTAAAACAAAACCACTTTAGGGGTAATGGCCCTGTGAACATCTCTCTCTCAGAGATACTTGCAGCAAAAACATATTTTACCGACAATGAAATTTGCCTAAGAAAGCAGATTCATACGAAGCTGTTTTTAAATAAAAGGCAGAAAAGTCATGTGTGAACATTCTACTACATTTCTGATCAGTGGGCTTAACTCGCCTGTTTTGACTGAGAGGACTCGTGGTATTCTGCTGTGTGCTTACACGAGTTTATTGCGTGCACAACATATTTACCCCTCACAAACATATGCATCGTTCATAGAAGCATTTTAAACACAACTCATACGCAAGCGTTACACAATTTCTATTCCCTGATCTATGACCATGTTCTGTTCTCTTGCTCTCTTGGATTGCACAAATCTGTGCTGTTTGCTGCTCTTGTGTATCAGGGACATACATACTACACCACCACACCCTCTCTCTCTCTCTACTAACTCTCACACACAACACACACCCCCTCACACTCCTCTACACACACACACACACACACACACTTCCACAAGTTTCCTCCTCCACACTCTCTCGCTCTCTCTCTCTCTCTCAAAAACACACACACACACACTCAACAACTCAATCCCACACACACACATAACCCACACATCTCTCTCTCTCTCTCTCTCCCTCCACATCACACACACACACACACACACACTCTCTCTCTCTCTCTCTCCACCACCACACCCACACACACACTCACACACACTCACAGTCGGTCTCTCTCCCACACACACACACTACACAGGAAACACAAAGCACGTCCTAATGTCTTGTTTTTCTCAAATCACCTTCTGGGCACAGCAGGGTTATTTTTAGCAGGGTACGTCTCTCCTCCGGCTCCGAGTTCATGTAACAACAACTACAAGCCCCATCAGAAAACCAAAGCCCATAGACAAATTTCTACACATTCTTTCTCATGTCACATAGGACTTCGCAAACGCAACACAGTTACGCTTTTTATTCACTCTCTCTCAACATACATCGAATAGGCTCTGTAGCTGTGTTATAAACAAAGTTACATTGCAAAGTCAGCTGAGTAGCCATCAAATGGCTGAGCTTAACTTTATCATTAAATTTCACCTGTCCACAGATTCAAAGTTTCTAGAAAGACACACACCAAAAAAATCCACCACACAGTTCGTTTAACTCACTTCACTGCGGCTCTGAGTCAAAGGTCCCAGGCAAATAGGGAGTTTATGTCTCGGGGAGTTTAGTGATTTAGGAGAGAATCAGGTCACAGTTCTAGGTGTCTACTGTGGTTGCAGGCTCTCTAACGTCAGGGGGTGCTAGGGACCAGAGTCGTTGTAGGTTCGTTGTGTAAGGTACCGAGGTTGCAGTGGTGTCAATGTCTCTCTAATCCGAGGCTAGTGCTTCAGTCCTCGGGTGCTCTAGGGTGTCATGGTTTCTAGAAGCGTGTTGATACGGGTTGCCCCTAATCTGATACATAGGATAATCGTTGCTAGGACCCAGTTTCAATAGGGCGGTGTTGCTACCGTTTGCTAGGTGTCACCCATTGGTTGTAGGGGGGTTGCTAGGGTTACAGTGGTTGCTAGGGTGTTACGATTTGGGTTGTTCTAAGGGTTGCTATGGTTCCAGGGTGTTGCTATGGGGTTCTAGGGTTCCCGGGTGGTTGCTAGGGGTCATGCTAGGTACCCGAGTGGTTGCAGGGTGTTGCTATGTGGTTGCTAGGGTCCCCTGGGTGGTTGCTATTTCATAAAACACTTTTTGCAAAACACAACACACAATTCTCTATGAAACACACAGAAATCTAACAGGAAGTATCTTGATTTCCTTTTTCAAACACAACTAATAAGAAAGCCACAGTAATTCATCACTAACTCCTCACATGTGGAACACCAACCAATCAATAAACACACATCTACACAACTACACATGCTTGATGTGTTTCTGCTCTTACTGTATTCACAACCACAAATGCTTACAGTAAAAAAAAACCATGAATTTACCGTGAATTTTTCAGCATCTCTCTGCCAATTACTTTCAATCTTGTACAGAAATGTACACATGAAAGAAGAGCTTTAGGTTTTGAATAACTGTGTGTATTATGATATATCCAAAACTATAATATTACAGCAAAGGTGTTTGCTTTTGAGATGTGTTTGTGATGTTTTTAATGCAGTGCTTCATTTTGCAAGAGATGTGAGGCTTTTTGCATTTTGTGTGCAATTCTTGGATTTGTGTGGAAAGCAGATGGTCACTAATACTCTAATGACTGCTGGTTGACACGTAGTTAACAAGTTACTTATAGTTAGTAGAATGTATAAAGTGGAATATCAAAATAAAGTATTACCAAAAAATACATTCATGCTGAAAACAACCAGTCTAAGGAGGTTTGACGGTCTTAATGAATGGTTTCACTAGTCTAGTTTGCTGGTTAATGGGCGTTTACTAACTAGTTAGGCTGGGAAACCAGCTGAATACTAATTTTACCAGGATGGGAGATCAGCTAAACATTTAAAGACTAGAAAACCACTGAACCATGCAGCTCACAACGCTTTTTAAAAGTTATATAAATGTTAGGATTTAATGTTTTTGGAACGCTGTTATAACGTTTTCATAACGTTGAGAAAACGTTCTAAGATTAAAACGTCCTTATGATGTTATTTGTACTTGATAAATGTTCTGGAAATGTTTTTCTAACCTTTAAACAACGTTATAATCTCACATTGGACATTATTAGAATATTAAAAATAAATGTTCAAAAAACGTTATATTTTCAGAGACAAATTTAGTACAACATTGTAAGAAACAACTTTAAATAACATCATAATCACGACAAGAAAACTGGATTTTGACGTTCTTAGAATATAAAAAATAAATGTTCAAAAATGTTAATTTTAGTGAAAATAAAGTCAGTAGAACATTGTAAGCAGTGTTGCCAACTTAGCAATTTTGTTGCTAAATTTAGCAACTTTTCAGACTACCCTAGCAACATGTTTTTCCAAAAGCACCTCGCAACAAATTTAGCTATTTTTAATATTTATTTGGCAACTTTTTATGTGAATCAAATGATAAAAGGCACACATTTTCCATCTAAATGACACAAAAAGAGGAAACCAAAGATACACATCAGGTGTATTAAGTTCCCTGTCATCCCTGGCTGCAATTGTTCAATTTAATAATAATAATTATTATTATTATTATTTAATAATTGTTCATTTATGATGCACCTTGTTAGTAGCTTGTACTTGCGATTGTTGATCAGTTAGTACACTAAGAAAAATATCTAGAAAAAGTTACTAGTAATTTTCAATTTTCAACACAAAATACATAATGCAGGAAAAAAGAAAATATGAAAAATCAATCCAAAAAATTTCTTCATGTTAACATAGTGGATTGTGCCTTATTTGTACAGATTTGTCTTAGAGTGTAGTACACTAACTAACCACTTATACACTGCTTCAAACTATAATAGTTCAGAATGTGTAGTTTTAGCTAATAAAAAAAACAAACTTAAAATTGTTCAAAAATGTGTTTAATATAAAATGTTGATAACAAAAAAAAAAAGTGTTTAATTATTCAATATTGTATAAAATTTTTTTTTAGGCCTATCTATATTTTAATATTATATTATGCATTTATTATTTTCCAAACAAATTAAATTAACATACTTAAAATATATTTTTGCTGATTTGATGCAGTGACACAATGTTGCGCTGTGATCACGCGATGACGTCACAATGTTACATTTAGCAACTTTAGCAACAAATCAACCTTGTTTTAGCAACTTCAAGAAATACTTTTGTGACCATTATAATCACGACAAGAAACCTGGACACGTTTCAAAACAATGTTCCCATAACGTTTTTATAACTTTTGTCACCTGGGAAGCTGTTTATGAAACTCGGTAAGATTCATACAACAATTCAAAGTGTGTGATTTATAGTGAAGTGACAGTTTAATGAGCTGCAATAAGAAGAAAGTAGTGCTGTCAAACGATTAATCACATCCAAAATAAAAGTTTACTCAATATATGTGTGTATATTTATTACGTATATATAAATACACACACATACACGTATATATTTAAGAAAAATTGTATGTTCATATATTAAATGTATTTACATATAATATAAATTATATGAATATAAATATATACATGTAAATATTTTCAAAATATATACATGCATGTGTGTGTGTGTGTATTTATATATACATAAAAACAGTACACACACATATTCTATAAACCAAAACTTGTTTATTTTGGATGCGATTAATTGTTTGACAGCACTAGAAAAAAGCAAAGTCAAGTCACCTTTATTTATACAGCGCTTTTAACAATACAGATTGTGTCAAAGCAGCTTTACAGTATTAAATAGTGTGTAATAATGCAAAAAGACTAAATTTTCAGTTAAAGGCAGTTTATCATTGAATTCAGTGATCATCCAGCTTTGCTGCAGAATTTCAACACCATTAACATCATGTGACAGTATTAAATCTTGAGTATGATTTTGACAATGAGTAGGTCCTGAGACATGTTGTCTAACCCCGATAGAGTTCAGAATGTCTATGAATGCTGATCCTAATGCAACTTTTTCATTATCAACATGGATATTAAAATCACCAACGATTAAGACTTTATCTGCAACCAGCACTAACGCTGATAGAAAATCAGCAAATTCTTTAATAAAGTCTGTATTGTGCCCTGGTGGCCTGTATACAGTAGCCAGTACAAATGTCACAGGAGATTGATCATTAACACTTGTTTCTCTAGATAATGTTATATGAAGCACCATAACTTCAAATGAGTTATACTTGAAACCCGACCTCTGAGAAATACTGAAGATATTGCTATAAACTGTAGCAACACCTCCCCCTGTACCTTTTGGACGCGGCTCATGTTTATAACAGTAATCTTTGGGGGGTTTCTGTCAAACAGAGCACATCTAGGTTATGATCAGTGATCATATCATTTACCAAAAGCGCTTTCATAGAAAGAGACCTCATATTCAATAACCCAAGCTTTATCATTAGTTTCTCTGTATTATATACATACAGAGAAACAAACAAAGTTTAGAAGGAAAGTTGGAAAGCAGTGGAGCGCAGAGGAAAGACTGCATGCAAATGAGACAGATAAGCTCCGCCCCCTGGCCGTCAGAGACCTGTGTGTGAAGAGAAGCTCAGGGATCAGTGTTGTGCATGAGCTGTAGAGCGAGCGGAGCAATCAGCGCCGTCTGCAATTACTGCCACCCTGCCGGAGTCAGGACTCTGATTAACTCGCCCGGGGCGGCGGTTCTGCTCCACACGACCAGCAGCGAAACCCTCTTCAGCTTCTCAATGAAAGACAATCAGAGTCAAGCTCTCGCACCAGAGACAACAACAACACAAAACACACTCAACCAGAAGAACACGAAGCACACGTCTCATTCTCACTTCAGTCAAAACCAAATTAAAAAGTGCTCTTTTTAAGAAGTGCCCAAAGAATCTACTTTCTCCGTAGATTGAGGTCATTTGGACCAAGAAGGCAGATAATTTAATATTTTTTATGTGTGTAATCACGAGTGTCTTGCAGTACTGTAATTCAGTTTGGTATATGAGTTTATCTGTTAGTCTAAAAACTAGGGGTGTCAACAGGGGCGGACTGGGACCAAATTTCAGGCAGAAATCTCACACTCATCAGGCGATCCCATAAACCCACAACAAATTTTGAAACCACGGACAACAATATTTTTTATATGACCATCATCATCATCATCATCATCACATAAACAAATTTAAATCCCTAGGCTGAGGCCGTGCAAAATAATTTAAGGTTATCAATTGAACTTCCATTTTCCTTTTTAGTCTCTTCATTTTCCCTGACATTTCTCTGTCCCTTATGTGTGTTTACTTTTTTCACAATTTTTTTCATCAACATCTCCACCTTGTTGCAAAACAGCCACCTCATTGTAATTTGTTTGCACATAGTATACTTTTATTTTAGAAAAAAAAAATAAGTATTACATTAGGACCATATGTTATTGTTTTATCTTACCTAAATGTCAAAATTGGTACAATAATAGCTACATCCTGAATATATCTTTATAGAAAAAAATCTTTATCGTTATTTTTTGCATTATCGTGGGTCATGTTTTGTCCTATAAGGAAAATTAACCATGGTATTATTAGGCCAATTGTAAAAGTAACCTTTTTTTTTTGGCAGACTGATTACCAATTGTATAACCAGAGTTTTACTACAAATACCATGGTGAACTATATAGTGTAAAACCATTGTTAATTTGTGGTTACCATGGTTTAACTATAGTAATCATGTTAATTTTCGTTGTGTTGTTGTTGTTTGCCTTAGCTCCCTCTAAACCTGTTATAGACGATGTGAATATTTGTCTGCTAAATTCCTACTCTTTCAATAGTAATTATGTCCTTTTGGTAATTTTGCAGTAATCAATTGACTGTTATTGCTAGTCAATCACATTTGCTAGCAGTCTAATATTTAACTAAGCAAACAAATACAAAATTACAATACAACAAAACTACAATAGTCTATTTACAGATGTAAATAAAAAGTGTCAGCACTTGGACAGTTTTGCCTCTCTGCTCCACCTGGTCGCTTCCACTCCATTCTCGAGTCTCGCATCCTTCTGGCGGACGTGCGGATGCGCGGAGCGTGCGCGAGGCGAAGCGCTATGCCAGTCAAGACTAGTTCATGATTTATCATTTTAATTCGTTTTTTTTTATTATTATTATTGAATGGTGAATTCGGAAATAATCACTTTAGTAGATTCGGCAGCCAACAACAACAACAAAAATATGTAGGGCAGCGGGCCAAATTGGCTGCCAGGCCACCGGGAATTCTCCCGGTTCTCCCGATGGCCAGTCCGCCCCTGGGTGTCAACGTTAACGCGTTAACGCATGTGATTAATCTAAAAATTTTAACGCGTTAATATTTTTTTTACGCAAATTAATCGTTTGATAAGGTTTGACCCCAACGCGGAAGGTTATCTATCAGTGTGTGATGAGGATACAGAGTGTTGCCAGGGTAACGGCACAAGTGGGCGTGGCCTATTTTGAAGATACAGTGGTGGGAAAATTTACAGAGCCGAGGGTTGCGGTTTTTGGGCTACTTTTATAATCTACTGCGGCCGCCCAAAGTGTATATAGACAAATAAAAATTAAAATAGAGCCTTTTACTAATGTGTATCATACTTGGAATGTATACCTGGACACTTAAGAACGGAGAAGCGGTTATAACATCATCACAAACAACATGAGTTTCAGCCACAGCATGCTTTTACACAGCAGAAATAAACATGACAACAGCTACTATAGATTATATAAGATAATAAACACACGATTACGATAGGATATGGTTTCTATGTGATTTTCTTGAGATGAATGTGTAACTTACATCTGAAATGCTCATTTTTGCAGCGATATAAAAGGCTATAAAAAGCATATTTTAACAACAGTAAACGACCAAATTCCACATGTGATCGCAAAAGGACGTTATTACAAACACTCGATGCTGGTTTGAAGTGAGTTCTGAGTAAAAGTGTACTATTAATCTCATAAATTGTCTAATATTAGCTCTAATGCACCTGCAGAGCAGGTCCAATTCTTCTTCATAATGCATTTTGTCATAATACTTCACGTAAGGTCGCAAGAAAATGTTTTGTTGTATTTATTTAGAAGTACTTTTGATAATAGTTGGGTAAATGTATTCTGGGATTGAAGCGATGTGGCTTGGTAACCGTTTTAATGCCAGTATAAAGGCTGATAAAAACAAGGGAACAATGATAAAAGAATAATAAAGATTATGTCTCATATCTGGTGGAGGTGTGAAAGGTTATGTTTCCTTAAACTAGTTTGTCATGCATTTCTTTATTTCAACACATTTACAGGTAAATCCTAGTATTTTAAATTTGTGATTAATCATGATTAATCACAGTCCAGGACTGTGATTAACGCGATTAATTGTTTTAATCGATTGACAGCACTACTAAAAACAAAGCTAATGAACTTACTAAAAATGTGCTCCAAAATAGTGGGTCAGCCACTTCAAAAAGCATATGAACTATCCTACCATAATAATCTTATAAGACTAACTAACAATATTGTCTCTGAACCTAATCATGTGTTGTATGATGAATTTGTACTGTTGTCATCTAATCGACGGTATAAGGTCCCAAGACTGGATTAGCCTTGAATAACTCATATAAAAAGTAAATCTGTTCCGGGGAATCAAATTTATTTTTATTTTTTAATTTTTTTTTCTTGTTATGTGTGAGAAAGCTCTGTAAGTTTACTTTGTTTATGTGATATAGTATTGTAATTCTGAGAGACTCCGTCTGACAATAAAGTGTATCGTATCGTATCTTACCACGTCCGACGCCATTGGCTCCTGTGTGTCATGTGACCACGCATGAGATTAGAGAAGATAACGAGTGAATAACCGCTTTAGTTACAGTCAGCATAAACCATCACACAACTCAAGCCAACAATATAAAATTCTGATTCTGGATATGTAAATTGTATAATTTACCAATCTAAAAATGCATAGTAACCAGACATCAACACAAAAAAAAACTGATGTAGAAACTACTGAAATTACTATCATAAATAATTACAGCAAGTAATGCATTCGATAGGGAGCAAAATTAAATGTGGAATTTTGAAGTATTCCTTATTTATTACTGATTTTCTTGTAAAACATATTCAATTTTTATTTTATTTACAACTTTGAAAATCATTCGGTAAGTTTACTTAAAGTCTTTATGTATAATGCATTATAAAGGGTTATTAAAGGGTATAATGCATTGTAATTATTCATAATGTGCATTGTAATACAATAAATAATTTTAACCAAATTAACCAAAAATGCATAGTGTAACAATGAATTGATAAGTGTTATAATGTATAACTGTGGTTACAATTATTCAGGAGATTGTACAATGCATCATAATATGCATTACAAGGCATAATTAATGCATTATAAAGGCTAAGTCATTTTTTTACAGTGTAATAAAGTCATTCTGCATTATGTTTCTGTATTTCCATAATAGCAAAACAAACATCAATGTTTATACAAAAATCAGCAGTTCTTTCATATACGACAGAATTACAAACACTAAACACAATTAAAAACATGAGTTTTAATTAGTGTTATTTTAGAATCATTGCGATACTATTACAGTTTTTGTTGATATTTTGATTTATATATTTTATTTTCTTATTTGTTAATTTGAGTTTTTGTCATTTTTATTAGTTTTTGTTGTTTTTAAATACGTCTATGTAGTTTTTATACATTTATATTTCAGTTTTATTTCTAGTAATTTTAGTACATCAAGTTAAATGAATATGAGAAATGTTGCCTTGGAAACTAACTGAAATATGTTTTTTAATGTTTTATTAAAATTAAGCAAAAAAAAGCAGTCATAAGTACAGGTATATTTATAGCAATTAGCCAACAATACATTGTATGGTCAAAATCTATCATTTAATTCTTATGCCAAAATCATTAGGATAGTTAAGATCATGTTCCATGAAGATAATTTGTAATTTCCTAGCATAAATATATCAAAACATTTGGTGGACGTAACCAATTGCCCCCCCGTATCGAAAACATACGAATTCGTGACAACCACTGTAGGCGTAATCGAACCCAACCGTGAATTAAAGATGCAACCGTAAACACCCCTAATACACGTATATATTTAAATGTAAAAGAAATTATGCTTTAAATATTAAATGTATTTACATGATAATGATATGAATCACTAAGTATATACAGCTGTAAATATGTTTGAAAATATACTCACGTGCAATAATGAACTGCCTTTATACTGATACATTGAGGTCAAAGACGTAATAGATGTCCTTCTGCATCAAAAGACACTATTTACAAAAATGATTTATGTCTCATAGAAAGCACATTAAATGTAAGTCATAAGTAACGACTTTTAAGGTTTAAATATGTTTTTGGAGCAATAGCCAATGTCAATACATTTATGAGTTAAAATTTATCTTTTTCTTTTTATCCAATAATATCATTTTTTTAGGATCTTTATTTATTTTTTATTTTTTTATACAATGTCCTCATTTGTATATCTGTATAGTTTGTATGTACATATGTTCCTAACCGTAAATATTATCTGTATTTGAAACGTCTACTGTCAGTGTTTAATGTTAACTGTATGCCCCACCCAAGGGTATCGAAGAATACGCAACCGTGACATTCTCTGTATCGTAAATCGATACCAAAACCGTGAATTTTTGATTACCGTAATATGCACCCCTAAGACACGTATATTTAAGAACAACTTTAAAGATGATGTTTCTCAATATATTAAATGTTATTTTGCACCCTCAGATTCCAGATTTTCAAATATTGTCCGATCATAACAAACCATACATCAATGTAAAGCTATTTATTCAAAATATATCACGATGCATGCATAATCTCAATCTCACAAAATTAACACTGTCAAAGACTGGTAAAGATGCTCCAGGGCATCATGTATACTGTAAAGCTGCTTTGACACAATCTGTATTGTTAAAAGCGCTGGATAAATAACGGTGACTTGACTTCACAATGTAAGTAAAGTGTTTCTGACTTTGAAGTTATTCTGTGAGCTATGGTCAGTGTTTCAGGAATCAATCAGCAGATGTCACTACAGACGACGCTCTCCTTCACTCTGAAAGTGTATTCTGTGTGTGTTTTTAGACTCATATCAGCACATTCTCCTCCAGAGGCTGATGCTTCAGACAGAAGGAGAACAGGTTTGTTGTGCTTTCCTCCACTCGGGGAACTAATCTCCGTGACACGCTGTTATATGCACGCCAGGAAGGTGCGGAAAAATGCAAGAAATATGAGAAAAACCGTGTCTGCAATCTGTACCTCCCTCAAGAACATTGTCTACAGCTCAGCTGTTCCTAATCCTACAATGTATGCCGAAGAGGCTCCTGAGAGTATACGCAGACTTCCAATCATATCTGCACAGCGAGAGACTATATCAAAATGTAATGTGTGTTGATGTAGTAATATGCATGTGCTAAGAACTGTCATGTGAGTGAGTGAGAATGGTGTAAAGGTGATGTGTGTCTCAATATTGTAGTGAGTGTGTGTGTGTGTGCACCCTCAGGATGGTCCAGATGTGTGTGCTATGTGTGCCTATGAGTGAGACAAACCAGTGACATAGTGTGAAAGATGTGATGTGGTATGTCAGCTGTGTGATGATGCAGTAAATCTCAGTGAGTGTGTGTCACAGTGTAGTGTGAGATACTGTGAGTGACTGTGTGTGTGTGTGCTCCAGTGGTCAGCATGTGATGACTGAGTAAAGCTGCTGTGTGACACAATCTGTATGTGTGTAAAAGCGCTGGATAAATAACGTGTGTGTGACTTCAAGTAAAGAAGCGTGTGTCTCGTGTTGGAGTGTATGTCTGTGAGCTGTGTGTCAGTGTGTGTCAGGAATAGTCAGCAGTGATGTCTACAGACGACGCTGTGCCTTGCACTCTGGTGTGTCTGCTGTGTGTGTGTTTGTGTAGTGACTCAGTGATCAGCACATGTCTGCCTCCAGTGAGTGCTGATGCTGTTAGTATGTGTAAGTGAGTGTAAAGTGTGTGTGTGTGTGCTGTCGTCCACTCGGGTGAACTGAATCTCCGTGACGCTGTGTAATGTGCACGCCAGTGATGAGTGTGCGTGAAAAATAGCAAGAAAGAAGAGAATGAACCGTGTGCTGCAATCTCACCTGACCTCAATGAATGTGTCACACGCTCGCTGTTCCTCACCGTGAGCGAATTAGCTGTGAAGAGTGCTCCTAAATGATAGCAGAGCTCCAATCAGATCGCACAGCGAGTGACTCTCTCCAGAGTGTGTGTGTGAGTGGTGTGTGTGTGTGTGTGAGTGTGTGTGAGTGAGTGTGTGTGAGAGTGTGTGTGTGAGTGGTGTGAGTGTGTGTGTGTGTGTGAGTGAGTGAGTGAGTGATGTGTGTGTGTGTGTGTGCTGTGTGTGTGTGTGTGTGTGTGTGTGTGTGTGTGTAGTGTGTGTGTAAGTGTGTGTGTGATTGAGTGAGTGAGTGAGTGTGTGTGTGTGTGTGAGTGTAGTAGTCTGTGTGTGTGTGTGTGTGTGTGTGTGTGAGTGAGCGAGTGAGTGTGTGTGTGTGAGTGTAGTGTGAGTGAGTGTGAGTGAGTGTGTGTGAGATGTGTGTGTGAGTGTGTGTGTGTGTTGTGTGTGTGTGTGTGTGTGAGTGAGTGAGTGAGTGAGTGAGTGAGTGTGTGATGTGTGTATGTGTGTGTGTGTGTGTGAGTGTGTGTGTGTGTGTGTGGTGAGTGTGTGTGTGTGTGAGTGTGATGTATTGTGTGTGTGTGTGTGTGTGCTGAGTGAGCTTGATGAGCGGCCCGAGCCTGCTGATCCATGGCTTCTGAAGCAGATGTTGTGTATGAATCAATGTCGCTGTGATTATCAATCGAGTCATTGATCGAGTCTGAGAGCCAGTGCTCGAAGCCCTAGAGTATGATACCAGACCGTGATGAGAAATGTGTCTTCTCTCTGACATAGAATTTGCACGTATTGTGACACCACACACACACACATTCTTAATTAAATGCATTCTACTTACAAGATCAAAACTCAAGCTCAACTTCAAACAGATCTCAAGCATTTCTTCCTTCATTATGTTAAAGCAGCATATAGAAGCCAAAACTGAGAAGACCAGTTGATAGTTTTATCAAACCTCCGAAGCCTGAACAAATTTTTCAATTGGAGTTTTCGTCTGTGTTTAACACAAGCTCATGATATTTACACGTTTTACTGACAAGTAAAATTCTAAGACATATGCTTATTTTCAGGAATAAACACTTATTCAACATTTTTAATATGTTTTTACTTAAAACAAGCAAAAATATTGCAATGGGGTAAAATTTTGCAATAATTGAATGGAACGCAATACATTAATATAGTGTTTACAATGCAGATATTTTTACTGTATTAAGCAAATGCTTCAAAACTGTTCAGAAATACAAACATAATTCAATACAGAATATCAAGACACTTTTTCATTCATTGATTATCAAATATATAAAAAACAAGAAAACAAGTACTTAAGGCTTGAAAATCAGCTTTACTATCAAACATTTATGTACATGTGCACAACAAATTATTTTCTTACTCAGTATTTTTGTCTTGTTTTCTAGTAGCAAATATCTAAAGCATTCATAAAACTTAAGATAGCATTTGACTTGACAAGTAAAATTACTGAAGATATTATGATACTTCATTTTCTGAAAAAAATATCAACATTTATGTTAGTTTATTGATTAAAACAAGCAACAAATATCTGCCAATGGGGTAAAAATAATAATCTTAATTCAAAGTCTAAATAAGATAATTTTTATTGCCCAATTGGCAGATATTTTTACTCGTTTTAAGCAAAAACTAACAAAATTTTGTTCAGAAAACAAGTACATAATATCTATACAGTAATATCATAATATATTTGTGACAATAAATGCATCTTGATTCAATCATTTTTAATATTTATACTAGAAAACAAGACAAAAATACTTGGCAAGAAAATCATTTTTTGCAGTGTGGGAATTAATTTATGTACCTTCACACAAAAAGTGCTGATCTTACCTCAGTATTGCTTATCTTTATTTCTCCAGAGCATAATGTCTAAAGATTCTATAAACCAAAATACATTTGAAGAAGCAAAATGACAGAAGATAAGAACCATTGTTTTATTATGTGAGTTTATGATTAAATTTACAAGAACAATTATAACTGATAATGAGACTTAAAATCATCTTAATTCAAAGGGGGTTTTCGTTACTCGTTGACAGATATTTGTTTTTGTTTTAATCATAAACACATTTCTTCGGGTTTCATTTCTTAGAAAGCAAGATCTTAATTTTGCATCTCCAGTAAATGTATCTTGGTTTAAGGATGTTTAGATATTTGCTCTGGAAAACAAGACACGCATACTGAGGAAGATATTCATTTTTGCAGTGCATGCAACATTTAATGCAACGACTTTATGAATGTTTCAGCTCTGATTTAAGACCTTTTAGGCCTTAACCTGTTAACTGTCACTCACTTGCATTACATGTTTTAAACAGTAATATCTTAGTCTGAACCTAAAGCAATCTTGACAAACTATATCTCGTTTGAAAGCTTAAAGACTCTAGTTTTCATATTTGGTGACTGATTTTTGAAATATTTTACAGAGCAACTGTAATTTATTAATTTGTAAGAAGAGTACTCATCAGAGTCAGAGAGCGAGTTCTGAGCTTTACTTTGAAATAGTGATACATATAAAATCTGCATAAAATCTCCATTCATGTTCATGTCAAGTGTTCAAAAGATAACATTCATTGTATTTTTTGAGAAAAAAAGGTCTAAAAGTGTTTCGAATATAAAGAAAAAACAGTATGTTCTCAATTTTTGATGCATCGTGAACTATAACGTACGTCCAGGGTTCTCGTAGCATGTCTTTTATGTGTTTTTAGAGGTTGAATTGAAATCAAATACTGCCAAACTATCCTTAATACTTCTGAATGTGATGTCTACGTCATAAATATTGAGAAAAGTATCTAAAATCATGTTTCAGATCACTCAAAGCGTATATGGAAGTGGAGACGCCCTTATATGGTCACTAATGGGGTTTGATGGTCATCTAGTGGAGACGCCCTTATATGGTCACTAATGGTGGTTTAGATGGTCATCTAGTGGAGACAGCCCTTATATGAGTCACTAATGGGGTTTGATGGTCATCTTAGTGGAGACGCTCTTATACGGTTCACTAATGGGGTTTAGACTGGTCATCTAGTGGTAGACGCTCTTATACGGTCACTAATGGGGTTTGATGGTTAACATACTAGTGGAGATGCCCTTATACGGTCAACTAATGGGGTTTGATGTAAGTCATTTTCTAGTGGAGACGCTCTTTAATATTTCGGTCACTAATGGTTTGATGGTCATCTAGTGGAGATGCCCTTATATGGTCACTAATGGGTTTGATGGTTTATCTAGTGGAGACGCCCTATAAATGGTCACTAAATGGGGTCTTGATGGTCATCTAGTGGAGACGCTACTTATATGGTCACTAATGGGTTTGATAAAAAAGGTCATCTAGTGTTGAGACAAGCTAAACTTATATGGTCACTAATGGGGTTTGATGGTCATACTAGTGGAGACGCCGGTCTTATATGGTCACTAATGGGGTTTTTGATGTGATCAATCAATAGTGGAGACGCCCTTATATGGTCACTAATGGGTTTGATGTCATCATATGGAGACGCCCTTAATATGTTGTCACTAATGGGGTTTGATGGTCATCTAGTGGAGACGCTCTTATATGGTCACTAATGGGGTTTGATGGTCATCTAGTGGAGACGCTCTTATATGGTCACTAATGGGGTTTGATGGTCTCTAGTGGAGACGCCCTTATATGGTCACTAATGGGGTTTGATGGTCATCTAGTGGAGACGCCCTTATATGGTCACTAATGGGGTTTGATGGTCTCTAGGGAGACGCTCTTATATGGTCACTAATGGGGTTTGATGGTCATCTAGGGAGACGCCCTTATAGGTCACTAATGGGGTTTGATGGTCATCTAGGGAGACGCTCTTATATGGTCACTAATGGGGTTTGATGGTCAGTCTAGTGGAGACGCCTTATACGGTCACTAATGGGGTTTAATGGTCATCTAGTGGAGACGCTCTTATATGGTCACTAATGGGGTTTGATGGTCAGTCTAGTGGAGACGCTCTTATATGGTCACTAATGGGGTTTATGGTCATCTAGTGGAGACGCCCTTATATGGTCACTAATGGGGTTTGATGGTCTCTAGTGGAGAAGCTCTTATATGGTCACTAATGGGGTTTGATGGTCATCTAGAGGAGACGCTCTTATATGGTCACTAATGGGGTTTGATGGTCGATCTAGCGGAGACGCTCTTATATGGTCACTAATGGGGTTTGATGGTCATCTAGTGGAGATGCTCTTATATGGTCACTAATGGGGTTTGATGGTCATCTAGAGGAGACGCTCCTTATATGGTCACTAATGGGGTTTGATGGTCATCTAGTGGAGACGCCCTTATATGGTCACTAATGGGGTTTGATGGTCATCTAGTGGAGACGCCCTTATATGGTCACTAATGGGGTTTGATGGTCATCTAGTGGAGACGCCCTTATATGGTCACTAATGGGGTTTGATGGTCATCTAGTGGAGACGCTCTTATATGGTCACTAATGGGGTTTGATGGTCATCTAGTGGAGACGCCCTTATATGGTCACTAATGGGGTTTGATGGTCATCTAGTGGAGACGCTCTTATATGGTCACTAATGGGGTTTGATGGTCATCTAGTGGAGACGCCCTTATATGGTCACTAATGGGGTTTGATGGTCATCTAGTGGAGAAGCTTGGTACTGCACCCAAACACAATCTCACTGAAAGCTCATTTTTTGAGATATCAACCTCAAATTTGGAGCACAACTTCTTCAGATTTTTGCTTTTCATTTTCTAGCAGTTTTAGAGTAAAACATGTTTTGTAAAATATATATTTTATATAAAATATAAATATTTTAATTTTTACATTTTATATTTTCATAAACTTAAACTTCCATAACTTTTTTGTAATATAATTTTTATAACTTTTTCCACCTCTACAATAATCTGCCAAGTGTCTTCTTTAAAAAGAGACCAACTAAGTCTCTGCTCCAAAGCATTCAACATTTATAATAATTTAAGTTGGAAATGTCATTTTCAGGCCTATACTCAAAAAGTGGAACCGACAGTTAACAGGTTAATTTGTAGAAAGGTGAATTCAGATTCTTTAAAACCAGCAGAAATCCTGTGCCTTTTTTTCCCATTTATAGCCTATGTTTAGCTTTTTACTTCTGCTGATTGTATTTAGGCAAATATTTAACCAAACATGTAAGAATCATAAACTTTTGTTGGTCACAGAGCTTATTTTCTGCAATAATCCAATGGAGAAATCCTACTGTGGTTTTGTTGAAGGAACCAGAGTGATGTGAACACCATCACTGACATCTATCTCCATCTCAAAGCACCTCTGTTTCCACGAGCAGCTTCATCAGTCCAAGTCTTCTGGTGGGCTTTGTATGTGCACAGAGGTAATTAAAAGGTGGGCGACATCCCAGAAGCCCAGCGGCTCGTATATGTGGCGTGTCAGTGGCGTTTGGTGAGACGCAGAACCAGTGGACCCTGAAGGTGCAGACGTCCTCATGCTCAAGGAGACCAATGTGGGCTGCTGACCTCACCACAAACACATGATAAACCCAATCAGAAGCAGAATCAGAATCAGCTTTATTGCCAGGACACACACACACACACACACACATATAACACAAGTGCACACAGAGACACACACACAGAGACACACACACACACACACACACACACTCTCTCTCTCTCACACACACACACACACACACACAGACAGACAGACACAAACACTCTCACACACACACACACACACACACACACACACAAAGCACATATTAATGCCTTATTCTACATCCCTAATCCTAAACTTAACAACTACCTTACTTAATATTAATAAGCAGCAAATTAGGAGTTTATTGAGAGTAAAGTTGTAGTTAATAGTTAATAAGTGTTTCCTATTCTAAAGTGTTACCTATTATTTTTATTGCCCCATTGGCAGATATTTTTGCTCGTTTTAGGCAAAAACAAACAAAATTTTATTTTTTTCAGAAAACAAGACATAATATCTTGTCATTTTACTTGTAAAAAAAATGCATCTTGATTCAAGAACGTTTAGATATTTTTACTAGAAAACAAAACAAAATGTTAATTTTTTTTGCAGCGTGTACAGGTATGTCATGTGCAAATTTGAAATGTAAATAAGTATGTGTTAAATAAATGCATGTATGATAGTGTTGTTTGTTCCAAACGCCTGGATTCTTCTGTTAAACAGCTGGAAAGCAGCTGAGTTTATGATATCAGTGTTTCTCGCTTCATTGATGTACATCGAGGGGCGTTCGCTGAGCGTCAGTCTTTTAAACATGAGAAGCATCGCTCTAAAAACTTTATTATCTTCCAACACCAAATGTGTCTTACAGAGATCTTTCACCCATAAATGATCATTCTGTCCTCATTTACTCACCCTTATGACATTATTACAGTGAAAAACTACAATATAAAATATAACCCTAGTAAAAAATACATATATTTCATACTAAATATAGTTCAAATCTATTAACATATTTACTGACATATCACTCGAGACTTACTAATATAAAAGTTATAATTAAACTTTATTTGGAGAACTAATTGTGCACGATGCATGTTTCTTAATATTAAGTCTAAAGTGTGTTTTAATGTCACTTTTGATGAGGATTGTATGATCTTTGAATAATATCGGTCTTTAAATGCAAGATATTTAATGTGCACCTAAAGTATACTTGCAATAGTTCCACTTAAGCACAAAAAATATACTTTTAGTTGGACTTCAGCACTACTTCTGCACAATTAAAGTGCATTAAGTACATAATTAGTTGTTCCAATTTAGCAGTCTTTACCAGTTTAGTATACTAAAATTGCAGTTGCAGGGTATTTATGTATTATGGTGTTTAGTTACGAGTGAAATCGTCCTGAGTGTTAAAGGACGTACCGTGTGTCCTCGTCTGCAGGTGTCCTGCGGTAAAGGGTCATTCTGTCGGCCATCCGCCGTGCTGAGAAGACATCTGTTATTATCACCAGCACCGGACAGAGAGCCAATGAACCAGCAGCTGCCATGATGACCAGAACACAACCCTGGACACTCTCACACACATACACACACACACACACACACACACACACACTCACTCACTCCACCACCACCACCACCACCACCACCACTCACTCACTCACTCACTCACTCACTCACTCACTCACACACACTCACACACACACACACTCACTCACCACACACACACACACACACACACACCACCACTCACTCACTCACTCACTCACTCACTCACACCAATACACACACACACACACACACACCACACACACACACACACACACACCACTCACTCACTCACTCACACACTCACACACCACACACACACACACACACACACACACACACACACACTCACTCAAACACACACACACACACACACACACACACACACACACACACACACACTCACCACCACTCACACACTCACACACACTCAACACACACACACACACACACACACACATCACATTTCTTTCACTCACACTCATCACACACATCCTCTCACTTCACACACACACCACACACACACTCTTCACTCACACTTACACACTACACAAACACTCTCTCACACCACACACACACCAGCACACATTCACACACATCTCTACACACACACTACACACACACACACACACACACACTACACACACACACTTCACACACACACACAAGTTCAATTCAAGTTTTTTGTCTGTGATATTTTGAACGCAGTGCTTCATTTTGCAAGAGATGTGAGGCTTTTTGCATTTTGTGTGCAATTCTTGGATTTGTGTGTGACGTTTGAAAAAAACGAGGCAAAGTTTTGAAAATGTGTGTAAGCAGCTGAAAAAAAAAACTGTAATAGAGGTATGTTTGTTCCCAGAAAATTGAGGTTACGTATGATGACGAAAGCAGGATAGTGTGCTAGCCCTCGCGGAACTCATAGAGATTGCATTGCAGTTCGAAAACAATAATCTTTGTATGGAAGTCTGAGAACAGACGGGGTGATTCTCGGCCAAAAAGGGGCGGTACTCCACACACGTGACTTGGCTCTGATTGGACAGTATATCCAGAGGCAGAACAAACAGTCTAGAACGGTGACAGCTGTGGCTGAATGTGAAAAAATCCCTCCCTTTTGCACTTTGGTGGTGCATCGCCCTAACGAAGAAACCACCCGATGATATTAATGTAAGCCGGTTTCCACGACGGAATAAAATAGTGCTAACACTTTATTTCGATAGTCCACTTTAGACATTCTACACTGTAAAAACTGACCGTGATTTTAACGGTAAAAAACTGTGAAGATGCTACAGTAAAACCCTGTTAAATGGTTAACGGTACGTTCCTGTAAAATTCACCGTAAACTGACGTTCCCAGAATTCCCTGCGTTGCATTTCAAATTGATGTTTTTTCTTTGAAATAACTACGTTTCTTCTTATTTTTTTCTTATCAATTATGTTTATTAGGGTTGTATGTTACATCTAATGTTGTTAAATTAATGTTTATTGCATATTTCAGTTTATTGAGATCATCATGATGGTGATCAGTGTTTGTGTGAATGACGCTGTGCTTCTTCTATATATGTTATTATTTAAAAGCTGCTTTGGTTCATCATGTGACTCTCATCACCTCCTGCTTTTGGTGGTTATCAGTGTATTACAAAGATACAGATTTCAGTACTTCAATAGGTTGCTATATTAACATTATATCAGATAATGAAATTACGGTATTTAACTACGCTACACAACATCAGAAAAATCAGGCCCTTCCTGACAGAGCATGCTGCGCAACTTCTTGTCCAGGCCCTTGTCGTTTCTAGGCTGGACTACTGCAATGCTCTTCTGGCTGGACTTCCATCAAACACAATCAAACCTCTACAAGTGATTCAGAATGCTGCGGCACGACTGGTCTTCAATGAGCCCAAAAGAACCCATGTTACACCTCTCTTCATCTCACTGCACTGGCTACCAGTGGCAGCTCGCATCAAGTTCAAGACACTGATGCTTGCATACAGAACGACCACAGGCTCAGCACTACTTCCACTCACTATTATGAATCTACATCCCCTCCAGAAGTCTGAGATCTGCTAGTGAGCGACGCCTTGTGGTACCATCACAGAGAGTCTCAAAATCACTCTCCAGAACATTCTCATTCACCATTCCTGGCTGGTGGAATAATCTTCCCCCCCCTATCCGGAATGCTGGATCCCTGTCAATCTTCAAGCAACAACTGAAGACGCATCTCTTTCGGCACTACTTGACTTCATCCTAAACTTGTTCAAAAAAAAATAAAAACTTTCCCTTTATCTTTCTCTCCTTCCCTTGCTAGCTTGTACTTATTTGAACAATGACTGAGACTTGGTGTTAGGAGCACTTCCTCTGTCTGATTGCCTCTTCAAGATGAATCGCTTTATGTACTCCCCAATTGTAAGTCGCTTTGGATAAAAGCGTCTGCCAAATGACTAAATGTAAATGTAAATGTAACTGTAAATTTAAGTTAAAACCGTAAAACCTAAAATGTTGTTACCGTATTTTTTACGGTAGAATTCCGGCAACCACAGCTGCTGTTTTTTTTACAGTGTACTAACAGTAAGTAACTTTGCAACTACATGTCAACTATCAGTCATTAGAGTATTAGTAGACTTAAAGGAAAACGCCACCGTTTTTCCATATTCCAATATGTACTCTCCAGTCTCAGTCCGTGCAAAATCGCTCTAGCGCGCGGCACCACTATGCTAGCATTTATCTTAGCATCATTCATTCCATAGGATCCAAACTGGGATGAATGTAGAAGCCACCAAAATTTCCATGTTTTCCCTATTTAAAGACGTTTACATGAGTAGTTACACGAGTAAGTACGGTGACACAAAATAAAACGTGGCGATTTTCTAAACGGATAAACAATGATAACTATAATGTGTGGCGGAAGAGCACTTCGGAGCACTTCGACCTCGGCGCAGTAATATCATCCCTCCCCCTCCCCCTCCCCCTCTTCCGTCAATACAACCAACGTGGCCTGCACTATCACTATCAGGGAGAGAGAGAGGGAGAGGGGGAGCGAGAGAGAGAGGGAGAGGGGGAGGGAGAGAGAGATGGAGAGGGGGAGGGAGAGAGAGATGGAGAGGGGGAAGGAGAGAGAGATGGAGAGGGGGAGGGAGAGAGAGATGGAGAGGGGGAAGAAGAAAGAGATGGAGAGGGGGAGCGAGAGAGAGATGAGAGGGGGAGTGAGAGAGAGAGGGAGAGGGGGAGGAGAGGAGAGAGAGATGAGAGGGGGAGAGGGGGAAGGAGAGAGAGATGGAGAGGGGGAAGAAGAGAAGAGATGGAGAGGGGGAGCGAGAGAGAGATGGAGAGGGGGAGTGAGAGAGAGAGGGAGAGGGGGAGGGAGAGAGAGATGGAGAGGGGGAAGAAGAGAGAGATGGAGAGGGGGAAGGAGAGAGAGATGGAGAGGGGGAGGGAGAGAGAGATGGAGAGGGGGAAGGAGAGAGAGATGGAGAGGGGGAGGGAGAGAGAGAGGGAGAGGGGGAAGGAGAGAGAGAGAGAGGGAGTTTTCAGGAGTGATGATATTAATGCGCCGAGGTCGAGGTCAATGATTATAGTTATCATTGTTTATCCGTTTAGAAAATCGCCACGTTTTATTTTGTGTCACCGTACTTACTCGTGTAACTACTCATGTAAACGTCTTTAAATAGGGAAAACATGGAAGTGTTTGGTGGCTTCTAAATTCATCCCAGTTTGGATCCTATGGAATGAATGGTGCTAAGATAAACGCTAGCATAGTGGTGCCGCGCGCTAGAGCGATTATGTGCACGGACTGAGACTGGAGAGGTACATATCAACTCGCGGAAGAACATATTGGAATATGGAAAAACAGTGGCGTTTTCCTTTAATATCTTCTAACACTTTATTTTGATGGGTCCACAACATACTGACTATGAGAAACTTTGCAAGTATATGTCAACTTATTCTACTAACCCTAAACCTACCCTACTGAGAGTTAGTAGACACGTAGTTGTGAATTAATGAGAATTAGTTGACGTGTAGTTACTTATAGTTAGTAGAATGTCTAAAGTGGACCATCAAAATAAAGTGTAACCAAAAAAGTACATTTTTATCTCACAATTCAGAGTTTTTGCTCGCAATTCAGAGAACAAAAGCAGAATTGCGGGTTGTGAACTTTATTGCGATCTGAGTTTATATCTCGCAATTCTGACTTTTTCTTGCAATTCCGAGAACTAAACCCATACCGTGTATCAGACTTTCTTTGAGTTTACATCTTGCAATTTTAACTTTTGTTCTCAGAATTCTGAGTTTATATCTCCGATTATATCATTTTCACCACGAAATAAAAATTAATTGTGACTTTTTTCTCGCAATTCTGAGTTGATATCTCACAATTCCATTATAAACTAGAAAATATAAGTAAACGGCCTGGTTTCACAGACAGGGCTCAGACTAAGCCAGGATTAGGCCATAGTTCAATTTAAGTAATTTTTATTAACATGTCTTAGAAAAAACATTACTGGTGTGCATCTTGAGACAAAACAAAGGCACTGATATTTTTTAAGATCAATGAGTTTCTTTCAGTTAAAATAGCTCAGACTTACACTTTAGTGCTTAAGCCTTGTCTGTGAAACCGGGGGAACATCTAGCAATTCTGACTTTTTCTGAATATTGTGTGTTTATATCTATTAAATGCATGAAAAAAGTTGAGATAAAAAGCTTCTGTAGAAACAGGCTTCCAAATACACACTCTAATAAGCATCAAATAAATACAAGCACTGGATGAAACTGTGCATTTCAAACAAATTGAACTATTTTGCATCAGGAGTCCGTTTAGAAACAGATCTAATATTATGTGAGCTCGACGGTCAAGCGGTGGTCAACGCATGCTCTGCTCTCTGCCTCTGTGAATGACAGTATCACTTTATTTATAATCCGAGCAGCTTATTAATTACATGCTGGAGCTCATTAATTACTGTCAGCTCCAGTCTCCAGTCAATATGGCAGGTGAAACTGTTCAGTGTGTCGTCTTTATCTGTAAAAGCAGCTGCGCACATATTGGCTTTAGCTAATGCCAAACACTTGCCTTATTCCAGAGCTTGCTGCAAAACTATATAAAAATATGTATCGTGAACCAATATTCTGAAGCGGATGCAAAATAACTTTTCTTGTTCTGTTTTAATCTGACCAGCAACGACGTAAACAATAAAATCATCATCAACAAGACAGCAGCTTGAGTGCGACACACATGTACCTCATTAACCTTGTCAGTAAACATTAAACGATGATCTATGCCAGTATAGAGCCGCTGGAAACCATAGCAACAGCACATGTCCATCAAATGGAGTTTAGAGCTTGTATTGGGTTTAATTGGCGAGTTAGTTGCTGCGATCTGCATCTCTATGATGGAGGCATTGGGCTAAATGACGGCGGTGCCATTAAAGATCTGCTGATTTACCATCGGAGGTGTACAGGACTGTAAAAACACAGATTGTCAGTAATTAACAGGCCTGGACTGTCCTTAAAGACAAATCACGCTTTATAAAACAGCATTCGCTCACCAAACATAACTGATATCACAGTTTACTCACAAAAAAAGGTTGTGAAGAATGTCTTCTCCATACGATGACAGTTTATCCCTTGCGAAAAATAACCATGTTTTTACTACAAATAAAACCAAAAAACATGGTTACTGTAGTTAAACCATGGTAACCACAAATTAACCATGGTTTTGCTAGACTAACCATAGTTTAACCATGGTATTTGTAGTAAAATTTGGTTATACAAATGGTAATCATAAAAAAACGCCTTTTATATTACTATAAGGTTACAATTAACAACAGAGCCCAAACTTAAATTCAAATACTATTTATTTTAAAATACTATAATAATCAACACTCAACTTAAATAAAAATAGTATGCAAACATGTAAATTGCTAATTTTTAAATTGACTTCTAAATGATAAAATTTCTGTATGTTATTGAAATACATTAATTTACACTGGCATAACTTGTATCATAACATACATTAAATAATTAATACATCACTAACAGGTAAAGTTAGTGTAAACAGGCCCTTTCTCTCGGAATATGCAACTCAAGTCCTTGTTCAAGCTCTTGTTCTGTCCAGGCTGGACTATTGCAATGCTCTCTTGGCAGGTCTTCCAGCCAGTTCCATTAAACCTCTACAATTAATCCAAAATGCCGCTGCAAGATTAATCTTTAATGAGCCGAAAAGAACGCATGTCACACCTCTGTTTATCAATTTGCACTGGCTACCAATAGCTGCTCGCAATAAATTCAAGGCATTAATGTTTGCCTACAGAACCACCTGTGGCTCTGCACCTCTTTACCTAAATTCAGTACTTCAGACCTATGTGCCTCTAGAAGCTTGCGTTCTGCAAGTGAACGATACATTATTGTTCATCACAAAGAGGCACAAAATCACTTTCACAGACTTTTACATTAACTGTTCCCTCCTGACCGACTCAATCCCAGCAGCTGAGTCCTTAACCATCTTCAAGAAACAGCTAAAAACACATCTTTATTTGACCCTCTAACTCTAGCACTCTCTATTCTAATTTTATTTTATCTATCTGTCTTCTTTTTATTTAAAAAAACACATTTGACCCTCTATCAATTGCATATTTATTCTCTAACTGCTAGCTTTTCTTGTAAAACTAACACTAGCTTTCTTTTTCTATTCTATCTACTTGTTTCTTGCATGTTGTTGCTCTTTTGTTGATTTTGATTGCTTCTAATGTCCTCATTTGTAAGTCGCTTTGGATAAAAGTGTCTGCTAAATGACTAAATGTAAAGTAAAATATAATGAGTATATAGTCTAATATTTCGTGAAATGCTCTTCTCTAGACTTAATTTCTCTAGTGAACTAACGAGCTGTAGACACTGATGACTTATCTGAGGTAAATGAAATGCTACGTGACATTTTGTTTACAAGCTGTTTTATTGACGTCTTTCCGCAGTTGAAACACTGATTGAGCGATTACATGATGCATGAGATGTTCATTCATGTTTATTTCGCATTAAAACTAGTAGTAAAGAGGAATGAATGATCGCGCTGCCGCTTGAACTGATGTTTATACAGCGATCTGTCGCGCCATTGTTTGAATTTCCTGAAAAAATGACAATTTGAAAGATGCGACTTTGTTTCTTGACAAAAGTAACAATATATAAAACTGGAAGTTTCCAATGAGGTTCCACTCGTGTAGTAGTTAAAAAAACAATGCTGTTCGGCACGAATACGATTACTTTACTTACTTTACTTTTAGTCATTTAGCAGACGCTTTTATCCAAAGCGACTTACAAATAAGAAAAAGTAACCAAAACTAAAAGTCAAAACTCTGAAAATACTATATACACACATTTAAGAAAATAAAGAAATTAAATAAAATTGACAAATGCCTACAACAACATTTCAATACTAAACATTTAAATGAAATTTTTTAGTAAAAAAAAAAAAAAACTTTAACCCTAACAATTCAAAATATTAAAACAACAAAAAGTATGAGTATAATAATGCTTCTAACATAACACTTAGCCAAACACCAAAACAACAACTACATGTGTATGTACAGCCACACACATATACATACATATAAAAATAAATTAAATATATATATTATTTCATTTCCATGTAGAATGGAGTACTAAAATAACTAAAATTAAATAAAACTAAAAACTGAATAAACAACCTATACAGACATCAACACTGAGCCAAGCACACATGTTTTAAAACAACAACAACAACTTACTTACACATAGTAAGAAATGGTTATAAAAACTGAAACAAGTAGTAGGAAAGAGGAAAAATAAAAAGCGATACTTATATCCTTTGCCGGTGTCCCTGTCCGGTGGAGTCACACGGTGGAGTCGATGGTCTTTACACTCTTCGGTCTTCACACAAGGAGGCCTTCACACGACAACTGCCGCGGTAAAATAACCTTTTTTATACCCGTCTAACAAATCACTATTTGAATTCAGCTGGACCCACTTTCCTGTTCATCACAAAAAATGGCCAAGCAAGTGCAGACACTGACAAGATACGCGATACTGTATGAGACCAAACGCGATTTCAGCAAGTCTCAAGATTACACGAGGCATGAGATGTTCATTCATGTTTATTTCCCATTAAAACTAGTACCACAAGGTCTCCGTGTTATCTCTTCACTCCAGACCTTTAAAACTGCTCTCAAAACTCACTTATTTACAATATGTTTTTTTAATTGATTGCTTGCCTTAAATTTCTGCTCTATGCTTGTTGTATTGCATATTATTGCGTCTCTGTTTGCTGTTTGGCTGTTCATATGTTGTATACTATCTGTGTACACTTGTATATTTCTGTGTTCATGTTTTCTATTTACCTTATGTAAAGCGTCCTTGGGTATTTGAAAGGCGCTATATAAATAAAACGTATTATTATTATTATAGTAAAGAGGAAGGAGTGATTGCGCTGCCGCTTGAACTGAGGCATTTATACAGCGTTCTGTCGTGCCATTGTTTGAATTTCCTGAAAAAATTACAATTATCAAAAGTTACAATATATAAAACTGGAAGTTTCCAATGAAGTTAGTAGTTAAAAAACAATGCTGTATTTGTTCGGTACACATGCGCACCAAACCGAAAGACCCGTACTGAAAATGTATAATAATTCAAAAATTCTAAATATGTGTATGTTACACCCCTAGTAAGTTTTATTGTCTTTACTCGCGACAATATGACCGATAAAAAAACTGGAATTTGCACTCAGTTTCTCTGAACAGAATAAAACCCGCCTTTTGATTTGATTGGCCTTCGCAATCATTTCGACATTAACGAGCGCTGTTAGAAACAACGATTATTCTAAAAATGTAACTTTTAAATATTTTTGTCAAATATCGTCAAACATCAAATATTAAGGTGGACAATTCACGGCGCTGGTTCCATGAAAAAATATGGTTACACTTTATTTCGATAGTCCACTTTAGACATTCTACTAACTATAAGTAACTTTGTAACTACACTTTAAAAAATGACCGTGATTTTAACGGTAAAAACTGTGAAAATGCTACAGTAAAACCTGTTAAATGGTTAACGGTAAGTTCCTGTAAAACCGTAAACTGACGTTCCCAGAATTCCCTGCATTGCATTTCAAATTTTGTTTGAATTTGATGTTTTTCTTTGAAATAACTATGTTTCTTCTTAGTTTTTTCTTATCAGTTATGTTTATTAGGGTTGTATGCTACATCTAATGTTGTTAGATTAATGTTTATTGCATATTTCAGTTTATTGAGATCATCATGATGGTGATCAGTGTTTGTGTGAATGACGCTGTGCTTCTTCTATATTGTTATTATTTAAAAGCTGCTTTGGTTCATCATGTGACTCTCATCACCTCCTGCTTTTGGTGGTTAGCAGTGTATTACAAAGATACAGATTTCAGTACTTCAATAGGTTGCTATATTAACATTATATCAGTTAATGACATTACGGTATTTAACTGCAAATTTATCTTAAAACTGTAAAACCTAAAATGTTGTTACCGTATTCTTTACGGTAGAATTCCGGCAACCACAGCTGCTGTTTTTACCATAAATTTTACGGATTTGTTTTTACAGTGTACGTCAACTAATTCTCGTTAATTTGTAACTACGTGTCTACTAACTCTCAGTAGGGATGGTTTAGGGTTAGTAGAATAAGTTGACATATACTTGCAAAGTTTCTTATAGTCAGTATGTTGTGGACCCATCAAAATAAAGTGTTTAAAGATATTAAGTCTACTAATACTCTAATGACTGATAGTTGACATGTAGTTGCAAAGTTACTTACTGTTAGTAGAATGTCTAAAGTAGACTATCGAAATAAAGTGTTACCAAAAATATAAGGAAAATTACACAAAATATGACAGAAATGTCATTTTTTTGGGGTGAAATGAGGAAGAAGTGCTGTTTTCTGTCAGTATTGACACGGCTGAACTCCTTCTGGAAAATATAACGAGCCGTTTCGGAGAGAAACAGCTGAAAAACACCACGTATTTCTGGAGTGAAAGTCAAGCTCAAAATAACCCCAGCATTATAATCTTAACATTACAAGATCATTATGAATGTTCACAGGTCAAATTGGTTTACAGACGGTTAACAAACCGAAGCACAGTGTGACTGGTACTGTATGAAATAAAAAGCCATTTCTTTTACAAACAGAGCGCTTTCGTCGTTCAAGGCGACTCT
>JALXFT010000436.1:0-13008 GCA_023376895.1 Aspiorhynchus laticeps
TTATCCAGAATCACACACATATTTTGCACACAAACAGCTCTTAAAGAGTCCAGTTTTTATGTAGCCTGTTGATTTTTGTTCATGGTATTCAGCTGCAACTAAATGGTTTGCAAAAAAAGAGGTGTTTGATAACATTATTTAATCACACTGGAATCGAAACTGGGAATCGAAAAGAATCAGAATCGCAATTGATAAAATTCAAATGATACCCAACCCAACTCTCGATACATTTCAACTTCATTCAGGGCTGGACTGGTAATCGGGCATACCGGGCATTTTCTCGGTGGGCCGACGCACTGAAGGGGCCGACAGATTATTATTTTTTTTTGCCAAGGACCATCACGCAGGGACAACGAGCAGTCAGTGGCCCATTGGTTTGTCTCCTGCATTGACAGCGTAAACCACCCAATCACAATGCGCTATAGACAGAGCGATGAAGTATTTTGCTCCGCCTAAATAAACCCCAACTTCTTCCGTATCGGCTTTCCCCACGTTTCACAGCAGCTTTATAAAATCAGGCTTGCTCTGCGGTGAGTGATGCTGGTGAGTGATGCTGAGTGATGCTGGCCAAAGAGCCAGGCAGGAGGGGAGGGGAGAGGAGTTGAATCGGTAAAGTGCTTAATAAGGGACTCGGAACGGAGGCAGGCATCTAGTGTGTGTGCGCGCGCGCCATGAGTGCAGAATACGCTTTTTAATATTTTTTTTTATTTAACACTTTTTTAATAAACCGTAAATTCGTCCCCCGCGATTTTTTGGCCAAGTCAAGTGTGATCATAGAGGTTTCCATGGGCCAATGCGAATAAATCTAGATTTAAATTCGAAAAGACACGATATTGTCGGACCTGACGTTTTATTCTTATCCAAAACAACTAGATGCAATGATACATATCTACACTACCAGTCAAAAGTTTTTGAACAGTAAGATTGAGATTTTTTTTTAAAGAAGTCTCTTCTGCTCACCAAGCCTGCATTTATTTTATCCAAAATACAGTAAAAGCAGTAATATTGTGAAATATTTTTACTATTTAAAATAACTGCTTTCTGTTTGAATATATTTTAAAATGTAATTTATTTCTGTGATCAAAGCTGTATTTTCAGCATCATTACTCCAGTCTTCTGTGTCACATGATCCTTCAGAAATCATAATAATATGCTGATTTGCTGCTCAAGAAACATTTATTATTATTATTATTATTATCAATATTTAAAACAGTCGAGTAATTATTTTTTTCTGGACTCTTTGATGAATAGAAAGATCCAAAGATCAGCGTTTATCTGAAATAAAAAGCTTTTGTAACATTATACTCTATAGCCTACCATTCAAAAGATTGGAGTCAGTATAATTTTTGTTTTGTTTTTTTTGGGAAAGAAATTATAGAAATGAATACTTATTTAGCAAGGATGCTTTAAATTGATCAAAAATGATGAAAAATACATTTATAATGTTACAAAATATTTCTATTTCAGATAAATGCTGTTCTTCTGAACTTTCTATTCATCAAAGAAACCTGAAAAAAAATCTACTCAGCTGTTTTCATAATACATAATAATAATAATAATAAATGTATTTTGAGCAGCAAATCAGAATATTTGAATGATTTCTGAACATCATGTGACTGGAGTAATGAAGCTGAAAATTCAGCTTTGATCACAGGAATAAATTACATTTTAAAATATATTTTAAATATTAAAAACATTTCACAATATTACTGTTTTTGCTGTATTTTGGATCAAACAAATACAGGCTTGGTGAACAGAAGAGAATACTTTAAAAAAATAATGAAAAAATCTTACTGTTCAAAAACTTTTGAATGTGTATATCATTTATATTATATTATATCATATTATATGGTGGTGGGCCGCCTGGACCAAAAAATGCCAGGGCCAATTTTTGGTCCCAGTCCAGCCCTGACTTCATTCTGGAAACATATTGACTATATTCTGGAAACATTTTTACTTTATTCTCGACAAATTTCGACTTTATTCTCAAAACACTTTTACATTTACATTTAATCATCTAGCAGACGCTTTTATCCAAAGCGACATACAAATGAGGAGAACAATAGAAGCAGTCAGACCATCGAGAGAGCAACAGTATACAAGTGTCATGACAAGTCTCAGTTAGTCCAGCACAGTACACGTAGCTAGGATTTTTTTTATTATTTTTTATTATTTTTTATTATTAAATAGAATAGGTAAGTGTTAGTATTAGTTAGTCAGGTGCTGGTGAAAAAGATGTGTCTTTAGATGTTTTTTGAAAATGGCTAAAGACTCAGCTGTTGGAACTGAGATTGGGAGGTCATTCACCAGCTGGACACAGTCCAGGAAAAGGTCCGTGAGAGTGATTTGGTACCTCTTTGGGATGGCACCACAAGACGTCGTTCACTTGCAGAACGCAAGCTTCTGGAGGGCGCATAAGTTTGAACTAGCGAGTTTAGGTATATTGGTGCAGTGCCAGTTGTGGTCTTGTAGGCAAACATCAGTACCTTGAATTTGATGCGAGCGGCTATTGGTAGCCAGTGTAACCTGATGAAGAGGGGGGTAACGTGAGCTTTTTTCGGCTCATTAAAGACCACTCTGGCTGCTGCATTCTGGATCAGTTGCAGAGGCTTGATAGTACATGCGGGAAGGCCCGCCAAGAGAGCATTACAATAGTCCAGTCTGGAGAGAACAAGAGCTTGGACAAGGAGTTGTGCGGCTTGCTCTGACAGGAAGGGCCTAATCTTCCTAATGTTGTATAAGGCAAATCTGCAGGACCGGGCCGTTGTAGCAATATGGTCTGTGAAGCTTAACTGATCATCAATCACAACTCCAAGGTTCCTGGCAGTCCTGGAAGGAGTTATGGTTGATGAACCCAGCTGTATAGATAGGTTGTGGTGAAGTGATGGGTTGGCAGAGAACACGAGCAGTTCTGTCTTAGCAAGATTGAGCTGAAGGTGATGGTCCATCATCCAGCTAGAAATGTCACTCAGACAGGCTGCAATGCGATCAGTTACCGTCGGATCATCTGGTTGGAATGAGAAGTAGAGTTGAGTGTCATCAGCATAGCAGTGGTAGGAAAAGCCATGCTTCTGAATAACCGATCCTAATGACGACATGTAGATGGAGAAGAGAAGTGGTCCAAGCACTGAGCCTTGAGGAACTCCAGTAGCAAGAAGTTGTGACTTTGAAACCTCACCCCTCCAAGACACCCTGAAGGACCTATCTGAGAGGTAAGACTCGAACCACAGGAGGGCGGTTCCTGAGATGCCCATCTTTCTGAGGGTGGACAGGAGGATCTGGTGGTTAACTGTGTCAAAGGCAGCAGACAGATCCAGCAAGATGAGTACAGAGGATTTGGAAGCTGCTCTTGCCAGTCTTAGGGCCTCTGTAACCGAGAGTAGGGCAATCTCAGTTGAGTGGGCAGTTCTGAAGCCAGATTGGTTGTTGTCCAGAATGTTGTTCTGTGCAAGAAACAGAGAGAGTTGGTTGAACACAACTCGCTCAAGTGTCTTTGCAATGAATGGAAGAAGGGATACCAGTCTGTAGTTTTCTAAAAAGTTCTGGATTTAGAGCAGGTTTTTTATGCAGTGGGCATCCGGACCCCCCCAATACAGTAAAACTGCACATTTTAGCCAGATTGGTTGTTGTCCAGAATGTTGTTCTGTGCAAGAAACAGAGAGAGTTGGTTGAACACAACTCGCTCAAGTGTCTTTGCAATGAATGGAAGAAGGGATACCAGTCTGTAGTTTTCTAAAAAGTTCTGGATTTAGAGCAGGTTTTTTATGCAGTGGGCATCCGGACCCCCCCAATACAGTAAAACTGCACATTTTAGAGTGGCCTTTTATTATGGCCAGCCTAGGGCACACCTGTGCAATAATCATGCTGTCTAATCAGCATCTTGATATGCCACACCTGTGAGGTGGATGGATTATCTCTGCAAAGGAGAAGTGCTCACTAACACAGATTTAGACAGATTTGTGAACAATATTTGAGAAAAATGGGCCTTTTGTGTACAACGCAAAAGTATTAGATCTTTTAGTTCAGCTCATGAAAAATGGGGGCAAAAACAAGTGTTGCGTATATAATTTTGGTCAGTGTAGATCAGTCATCAACACTCAACATCAACAAGAATCAAGAGTTCAGCTCTTAATGAATCTTCATAAATACAAACCTGATGAAAGTGCTCTAGTTATTGGCAATTCTATTGTACGGAACGTGAACATAGAAACACCAGCCACCATAGTCCAATGTTTACTGGGAGCCAGTGCGCCTGACATCTTGGCAAATTTAAAAGTGCTGGCTAATGCTAGAAGTAAATTCAGTAAGATTGTTATCCACGTCGGCGCTAATGTCAAGTCAAGTTACCTTTATTTATATAGCGCTTTTAACAATACAAATTGTGTCAAAGCAACTGCACAATATCAAAATAGGACAATAGTGTGTCAATAATGTAAAATGACAAGATTAAACACTCAATTATCAGTTAAAGGCATTTCATTATTGAATTCAGTGATGGCATCGTCCAGCTCAGTTCAGTTCAAAAAGTTTCTGTTCAATCAAGTCGACGATATTGCTGGAAATTAAGTGTCCCCAAATAAGCAAGCCAGAGGCGACAGCGGCAAGGAACCAAAACTCCATCGGTGACAGAACGGAGAAAAAAACTTTGGGAGAAACCAGGCTCAGTCGGGGGGCCCAGACGACCCAGCAGTTCAATTCCAACTGCTGCAAAGTCAGATTGTAAGGGCTCAACTGGTTCCAGTGGTCTTTTCCTGATGGCTGTCTAGGTGACGGGGTCCTCACTTGGGGTCTGTCTCTGGGGCTCATCTAGGTGTCCTGGTCTCCGCTGACGTTCAGGGCTGTAGAGGTCGTCTCTAGGTGCTGATCCACCATCTGATCTGGTGACTGCAGTGACCTCGGAATAAGAAAGAAGCAGACTAATATTAGCGTAGATCTATAGCTTCTCCTTTGTATGAACTCTCAGGTGATTCTTCAGGAGTGAAGCTCTCAAAAATGTTTTCCCGCATTGATCACATGTGTACAGTTTCTCTCTAGTGTGGATGTTCATGTGCTCCTTAAGATTGGAGTCAGTATAATTTTTGTTTTGTTTTTTTTTGGGAAAGAAATTATAGAAATGAATACTTATTTAGAAAGGATGCTTTAAATTGATCAAAAATGATGAAAAATACATAATGTTACAAAATATTTCTATTTCAGATAAATGCTGTTCTTCTGAACTTTCTATTCATCAAAGATACCTGAAAAAAAATCTACTCAGCTGTTTTCATAATACATAATAATAATAATAATAATAAATGTATTTTGAGCAGCAAATCAGAATATTTGAATGATTTCTGAACATCATGTGACTGGAGTAATGAAGCTGAAAATTCAGCTTTGATCACAGGAATAAATTACATTTTAAAATATATTTTAAATATTAAAAACATTTCACAATATTACTGTTTTTGCTGTATTTTGGATCAAACAAATACAGGCTTGGTGAACAGAAGAGACTTCTTTAAAAAAATAATGAAAAAATCTTACTGTTCAAAAACTTTTGAATGTGTATATCATTTATATTATATTATATCATATTATATGGTGGTGGGCCGCCTGGACCAAAAAATGCCAGGGCCGATTTTTGGTCCCAGTCCAGCCCTGACTTCATTCTGGAAACATATTGACTATATTCTGGAAACATTTTTACTTTATTCTCGACAAATTTCGACTTTATTCTCAAAACACTTTTACATTTACATTTAATCATCTAGCAGACGCTTTTATCCAAAGCGACATACAAATGAGGAGAACAATAGAAGCAGTCAGACCATCGAGAGAGCAACAGTATACAAGTGTCATGACAAGTCTCAGTTAGTCCAGCACAGTACACGTAGCTAGGATTTTTTTTATTATTTTTTATTATTAAATAGAATAGGTAAGTGTTAGTATTAGTTAGTCAGGTGCTGGTGAAAAAGATGTGTCTTTAGATGTTTTTTGAAAATGGCTAAAGACTCAGCTGTTGGAATTGAGATCGGGAGGTCATTCCACCAGCTGGGCACAGTCCAGGAAAAGGTCCGTGAGAGTGATTTGGTACCTCTTTGGGATGGCACCACAAGACGTCGTTCACTTGCAGAACGCAAGCTTCTGGAGGGCGCATAAGTTTGAACTAGCGAGTTTAGGTATATTGGTGCAGTGCCAGTTGTGGTCTTGTAGGCAAACATCAGTACCTTGAATTTGATGCGAGCGGCTATTGGTAGCCAGTGTAACCTGATGAAGAGGGGGGTAACGTGAGCTTTTTTCGGCTCATTAAAGACCACTCTGGCTGCTGCATTCTGGATCAGTTGCAGAGGCTTGATAGTACATGCGGGAAGGCCCGCCAAGAGAGCATTACAATAGTCCAGTCTGGAGAGAACAAGAGCTTGGACAAGGAGTTGTGCGGCTTGCTCTGACAGGAAGGGCCTAATCTTCCTAATGTTGTATAAGGCAAATCTGCAGGACCGGGCCGTTGTAGCAATATGGTCTGTGAAGCTTAACTGATCATCAATCACAACTCCAAGGTTCCTGGCAGTCCTGGAAGGAGTTATGGTTGATGAACCCAGCTGTATAGATAGGTTGTGGTGAAGTGATGGGTTGGCAGAGAACACGAGCAGTTCTGTCTTAGCAAGATTGAGCTGAAGGTGATGGTCCATCATCCAGCTAGAAATGTCACTCAGACAGGCTGCAATGCGATCAGTTACCGTCGGATCATCTGGTTGGAATGAGAAGTAGAGTTGAGTGTCATCAGCATAGCAGTGGTAGGAAAAGCCATGCTTCTGAATAACCGATCCTAATGACGACATGTAGATGGAGAAGAGAAGTGGTCCAAGCACTGAGCCTTGAGGAACTCCAGTAGCAAGAAGTTGTGACTTTGAAACCTCACCCCTCCAAGACACCCTGAAGGACCTATCTGAGAGGTAAGACTCGAACCACAGGAGGGCGGTTCCTGAGATGCCCATCTTTCTGAGGGTGGACAGGAGGATCTGGTGGTTAACTGTGTCAAAGGCAGCAGACAGATCCAGCAAGATGAGTACAGAGGATTTGGAAGCTGCTCTTGCCAGTCTTAGGGCCTCTGTAACCGAGAGTAGGGCAATCTCAGTTGAGTGGGCAGTTCTGAAGCCAGATTGGTTGTTGTCCAGAATGTTGTTCTGTGCAAGAAACAGAGAGAGTTGGTTGAACACAACTCGCTCAAGTGTCTTTGCAATGAATGGAAGAAGGGATACCAGTCTGTAGTTTTCTAAAAAGTTCTGGATTTAGAGCAGGTTTTTTATGCAGTGGGCATCCGGACCCCCCCAATACAGTAAAACTGCACATTTTAGCCAGATTGGTTGTTGTCCAGAATGTTGTTCTGTGCAAGAAACAGAGAGAGTTGGTTGAACACAACTCGCTCAAGTGTCTTTGCAATGAATGGAAGAAGGGATACCAGTCTGTAGTTTTCTAAAAAGTTCTGGATTTAGAGCAGGTTTTTTATGCAGTGGGCATCCGGACCCCCCCAATACAGTAAAACTGCACATTTTAGAGTGGCCTTTTATTATGGCCAGCCTAGGGCACACCTGTGCAATAATCATGCTGTCTAATCAGCATCTTGATATGCCACACCTGTGAGGTGGATGGATTATCTCTGCAAAGGAGAAGTGCTCACTAACACAGATTTAGACAGATTTGTGAACAATATTTGAGAAAAATGGGCCTTTTGTGTACAACGCAAAAGTATTAGATCTTTTAGTTCAGCTCATGAAAAATGGGGGCAAAAACAAGTGTTGCGTATATAATTTTGGTCAGTGTAGATCAGTCATCAACACTCAACATCAACAAGAATCAAGAGTTCAGCTCTTAATGAATCTTCATAAATACAAACCTGATGAAAGTGCTCTAGTTATTGGCAATTCTATTGTACGGAACGTGAACATAGAAACACCAGCCACCATAGTCCAATGTTTACTGGGAGCCAGTGCGCCTGACATCTTGGCAAATTTAAAAGTGCTGGCTAATGCTAGAAGTAAATTCAGTAAGATTGTTATCCACGTCGGCGCTAATGTCAAGTCAAGTTACCTTTATTTATATAGCGCTTTTAACAATACAAATTGTGTCAAAGCAACTGCACAATATCAAAATAGGACAATAGTGTGTCAATAATGTAAAATGACAAGATTAAACACTCAATTATCAGTTAAAGGCATTTCATTATTGAATTCAGTGATGGCATCGTCCAGCTCAGTTCAGTTCAAAAAGTTTCTGTTCAATCAAGTCGACGATATTGCTGGAAATTAAGTGTCCCCAAATAAGCAAGCCAGAGGCGACAGCGGCAAGGAACCAAAACTCCATCGGTGACAGAACGGAGAAAAAAACTTTGGGAGAAACCAGGCTCAGTCGGGGGGCCCAGACGACCCAGCAGTTCAATTCCAACTGCTGCAAAGTCAGATTGGAGGGCTCAACTGGTTCCAGTGGTCTTTTCCTGATGGCTGTCTAGGTGACGGGGTCCTCACTTGGGGTCTGTCTCTGGGGCTCATCTAGGTGTCCTGGTCTCCGCTGACGTTCAGGGCTGTAGAGGTCGTCTCTAGGTGCTGATCCACCATCTGATCTGGTGAATGCAGTGACCTCGGAATAAGAAAGAAGCAGACTAATATTAGCGTAGATCTATAGCTTCTCCTTTGTATGAACTCTCAGGTGATTCTTCAGGAGTGAAGCTCTCAAAAATGTTTTCCCGCATTGATCACATGTGTACAGTTTCTCTCTAGTGTGGATGTTCATGTGCTCCTTAAGATGTGCTGATTGTGTGAAACTCTTCCCGCACTGATCACAAGTGAATGGTTTATCTCCAGTATGAACTCTCATGTGGTCTATAATGCGTCCTTTTTTTGCAAAACTCTTCCCGCACTGATCACATGTGTAAGGTTTCTCTCCAGTGTGAATCCTCTCATGTGTTTTCAGATTTGATGACTGAATGAATCTCTTGTCACAGTGTGAACACTTGTAAGGTTTCTCTCCAGTGTGAATCATCTCATGCAGTTTTAAACACTTTGCTGAAGTAAAAGTCTTCTCACACTCAAAGCACATGTACTCTCTCACACCAGTGTGTATTTTCTGATGTTCTTTCACAATTTGTAGATGTGAAAAACTCTTTCCACACAAATGACATGAATATGGCTTCTCCTTTGTATGAACTCTCAGATGATTCTTCAGGACTGAAGCTCTCAAAAATGTTTTCCCGCATTGATCACATGTGTATAGTTTCTCTCTAGTGTGGATGTTCGTGTGTATCTTAAGGGCTGATGAGTGTGAGAAACTCTTCCCGCACTGACCACAAGTGAACGGTTTCTCTCCAGTATGAACTCTCATGTGAACATCAAGACTATTTTTGCATGTCAAACTCGTTCCACACTGACTGCAGGTGAAATATTTCTTGGTTCTTCTTTTCTTTAAATCTTTCTGTTTGGTTTGAAAGCAACTCGAGGGTTTTTCTCCAGTTTTGACATGATTTTTCTCCTCAACTTCACTCAATTCTTCTTTCTCTTTGTTTTCTTCATTCAACTCTGAAATAAAAGCAAAGGTGGTTCATTTTAAATAACTCGTAAAAAGCAGAGAAATGAGGACATTAAAATTTATCTTGATAAAACATTGTCAAGTAGATAAATGTTATACAAAATTTTGGCCATCGATCAAACTACACTTTTACTTTTTTATATACAATTTATTTTATGAACAGCATTAATGTGCAAAATCTCATTTTTACTTAGAAAATTAATATATTCTGCTTTTATTAAATGTACCATCAGCAGCAGAAAAAAATCTGGTGTTTCAGCGATGACTAATCTGAACACCTCTGATTGGCCACTGCATACATAAGCTCAACAGAGTCGTGTGTGATTGGTTATAATGTACAATGCTGTAAAAAAAAGAGATATGAAGCAGCATGAGCAGATCTAAATTTAGTGGTATTTTTAAATTTGTTTGCCTGAATTTGTCAAAACTGAAGTAAAATTAACTTCATTTAGGTGTCAGAAGGGTTCGCCGAGGACTCCACACAAGCTAGAACTGCTACTGTGTGCCATTATTCTTCTGTATTATACTGAACTGACCAGACACTTCAGTGATTAAGAAACGCTCCTGATGTGTGATTCAGGTGCAAATTAAAGAAAAGGCATAACTTTCTTAAATCATAAACAAAGAGCAAAACACTGACAAAATTTTATTTCTTGATTATTTGATATTTTATAATAGTGAATTTAAAATATGAAGCAAAAAGTAAAAGTGAATAACTAATAAGCCAACAAGTGCTCATCTGCTGCCATCTACTGGTTATAGTGGTTATTTTATATATTTTTTTACTTTAAATAATTGTTTAACCACAAAATGTATTTGGTTATCCCATTAAAAATAAGATCATTTTTAGAGTTTAAAGTGCTGTAAATAGTTGTGTTGTCACTGAAAAGTGCTTGAATTTCTCTCTCAAAAGGTTGTACAAACCCTGAAATAAATGAGGTAATAACATTTGGCTATTTCTGCCACAGCACCATGTTATCCTGTAGTTTGATCTGTTTATAACAGAGAACTCTGCAGAATCTGAACGCTTCTCTCTGGATCTCGCAGCAGTAACAGTGTCATGAGATCAGCATTGGTTCTGTTCTGATCTCTGATATGTTTGTGCTGCGCTCAATTATCGGTCCGAGCTGATAAGCAGCTCAAACTAGTAGCACTGTTTTGTTACACTTTTGTTACGTTTGCTGTTTGAAGTTTCTCATATGCAATGGAAATGGCAGCGCTATATTATTGCAGAGCTATGAAGATTTTTCCTATTACAGCAAATCTAAATCTGCTTGAAGCGTTATAACCATCAGCATTATTAATAAAGAATAAACACCAACCTGTTTGTTGTTCAGTATCTTCAGTGTGTTTGATTCTGGAGGGTTCTGGATCTCTCATCTTCTCTCTGTCCTCTTTAATAAACTCAGTCTTTGCAGATTTCAGCTCTTCCTGATGATATGATGCTCGTCTTCACTTGTGAACTGATGGGAATATTCCAGCATTTATTGCTGAATTACTGTGGGCGGAGCTTCACTGATGATGATGTGTTTTCTGGGGGAGGAGCATCACTGATGATGATGTGTTTTCTGGGGGAGGAGCTTCACTGATGATGTGTTTTCTGGGGGAGGAGTTTCATTGAAGGTGAATTGCAGCATGTGAGGAGCTGATCTGCCAAAATAAATAAAGAAATATCACTTACTGCAGATTGTTTTCACAGCTTTATAGCTTACACTTAATAATCATGTCACTACTAGAGCAAGCTCCTGATTGGTTAACGCGGCGAGAATATCCACCAAAGTTCATTTGTTTCAACTCGAAAAAAAAGCCCGAAACGCTCAATTCGCTCCGCCTCATTCGCGCGAATCACGCCACAGGATGTCTATTCGCGTCTTTGCATTGACTTAACATGTAAATCACTCGCGCTTAACGCTTCATTCGCATCTGGTGTGAACGCACCTTTAGGGTGTCAGTCCTCTGTCATGTGTTCCTGCCTCTTGTGTCCATATTTGGTTTGTTTCCTGCCCTCGTTTCAAGTGATCGTTAGTTAATTCTTGTCCAGCGGTGTTTGTCTAATTATCCCATGTATTTAAGTCCTGTCTGTTCTGTTAGATTTCGTCTGGTCTACTCGTTACTCCCCGGTGTTCCTGTCTATGTCAGCCTTGCCCTGCCTTGTTTGAAGTAAAGACTGTTATTTGAGTTTACTCCTCGTCTCCGTGTCCCTGTATCCTCCTCGTGTGTGCACCGTGACATAGGGTAGGTTTAGGGTTAGAATAAGTTGACATATACTTGCTAAGTTTCTGATAGTCAGTATGTTGTATGTTGTGGACCCATCAAAATAAAGTGTTAGAAGATATTAAGCAGATAGTCTACTGATACTCTAATGACTGCTAGTTGACATGTAGTTACAAATTTACTTATAGTTAGTAGCATGTCTAATAATAATGTCGAAATAAAGTGTTACCACTTATATACTGTTAAAAAAAAAAAAAAGGTTCCAAAAAGTTTAACTTAAAATAATTTGTTACCCTGCTGACTTAAATTTTTTAGTTTTGGCAACATGAAATTTTAAGTTACTCAATGTTAATGTAAGGGAAAACTGGAAATTAAGTCAGCGGGGTAACAAATTATTTTAAGTTGAAACAACTTTTTTTTACAGTGTATATTAGGGATGTCAATTTTCAATAATTTCCATAATCGATCGTCGTTTAAATTAACGATCAATTAATCGTTAACCTTAATACTGCAAAATGCGTCTATTGCAGTGGCATATAGTCACCGGCATGACAGGATGTGCAAATGCCACTCAAAACTCCAGCTTCCTCACCCGAATGAAAAGGGGTTTTAGTCTAAATAAAAGGCTAGTAGCAGGATGGTAAAATGAATGGATGTGATTATGATCATTTGATAAAAGGAAGAGATCGCGCCATAATTACGCACGGGATCATTATACTTTATGTGCTGTTTCATATCCTGTCACGGAGACCGCTGAATGCGCCTTTTTAAATGGCTTCATGGTGCTTGTTTTTATTTTTAAAACATCATAGCAATGTTTGCAATTGACATTATCAGGATTTAAAATAAAATGATCCCAAACGCAAGTACGGCGCGTGAGGCTGTGACGCGCGGTCAGTGATCCGCTTCCAGAACCACCGGCGTTGCTACAAACACACTGTTACCCATTTGAAACATTTTAATGAGAGTATTATGACACAAGTGAGGTACAAAGCTTTGTTAATAAGATAAATAATTGGTTAGCAGGCAAATGTTACATCACGACCATGCTTTTTGATTCATGCCGAGCGCATACATTTAAATCAAGTCATATGCAGCTTTGTGTTGTTTTTCCAGATGTCACGAATTTAATAATATTTATTGTTTCTTTTCCCAAATCCTCACTGTCTCACCCTCTAGATTCGCAGGTTTATTTTATTGTTGTTCACTTTTAATCACTGTTTTCATCTCTTA
>JALXFT010000437.1:5000-12887 GCA_023376895.1 Aspiorhynchus laticeps
AACGTCCTCATTATCACACGGGAAGTGTGTCTCCACATCCTTATGCTTTTGAAAGAGATAAGAAGCATTTCTAAAAATACACACACTTCAAGTATAGAAAGCTTCACAAAGAAAGAAAGAAAAGTAGTATGTGGAGATGGAGTAACTAGCTAAACTCAATCTAACACTATTTTAAACAGGCTTTAAACTCACAGTCCTTGAGACCTAACATGACATATTTATATTTTTGTAAGTTGCAAAATCAAACCACCTTGCAACCTCATAGCAACCAACCAAAGCACCCTAGCAACACCCTAAACACCATCCACAACACCCTAGCAACCACTGAGAACACACAAGCAACCACATAGCAACAACCTAGCAACCACTCACAAAACCCTAGTTAACACATAGCAATACCCTAGCAACCACTCACAAAACCCTAGTAACCACATAGCAACACCCTAACAACCACTCACAAAACCCTAGTAACCACATAGCAACACCCTAACAACCACTCACAATACCATAATAGCCACATAGAAACACCCTAGCAACCACTCACAATACCCTAGTAACCACATAGCAACAACCTCTTCTCTTTGGCACACAACGGAGGCGGTCGCATTTTTCTCGTCTCGTAATACTTGAGAGACTCTCTCTGTACTGCTCTCCAAAACTGGAAAAAATCATGGATTTGATCAACTGGTCTCTCAACGCAATTGACACCCTATTCTCGACGAGAAGCTTGGGTTCGGGGGAACCTGACTGCCCTGCCGGAACGTTCGCAGCTGGCTACACGATGGACGAGTGGGAGAGATGGCGGGTCGTGTGTTTGGCGGCTCTTTCGGTGGAGGACATTGAAGATATCTACCTATTCGGAACCATGATAACAGGTCTTCTGCTGATTGGATTAAGCTTTGCCCTGGGTTATCGAAGAATTCAGAAAACGGGAACAGCTGTCCAAAGCCTCACAAGGCTGCCCGTCATGATTGAAGCAGTGGGAAGAGCGGTCAGCATTGAGACTGAGACTATTAACCGCAATATGGATTCTATCACGGAGAAGCTCACGGCTTTGCAGGGAAAAATTGACGGCCTGGGAGATCAGAATGGACAAAGAGAGTAGCCGTGGAATTGGAATGCAGCTACTCGCCCCAAGACAAAACAAATAGCAATCTTATCTTTTTCAGCTCCCCTCAACCAGCACTGGCCTCAGCCAAGGCTGCTGCTGGAAAATCAACCCTGGGAAGAGCACTGCAGTGAGACGCTCTTGCGTTCCTCCCCCATTCTACAGACACCTGCTGATTACAAACTCTTACACATACACACATATATAAAGATATGCATTCACCTCCCCACCCCCGATCCCTCGCCTCCATCGCTTTGTACCGCCAGCCTGACAAGCGGGTCTGTGACCAGCGCTGCTGGGATTGGCTGCAGGACCGGATGGCTGCTTGCCAGAGCTGGATTACCCTCCCCTGTTGCAAAGTCGTGTGTCTATGGTGTATTATGTGCTTTTGTTGCTGAGGTGTTTTTCCTGTTCTCACACTGTACTCCCCAAGGAGCATAGTCTGGGGGTTATTTTTTTTCTCCTCACTTTCCCCATGTTATGCTGTATTTTTCTTCAAAAATCCCTGCATTTCACTGCTGATTGTACTCTGTATGATTGTGTATGTGACAAATAAACCTACCTTGACCTAGCAACCACTCACAATACCCTGGTAACCACATAGAAACATCCTAGCAACCACTCACAAAACCCTAGTAACCACATAGCAACAACCTAGCAACCAGTCTAGTAACCACATAGCAACACCCTAGCAACCCCTCACAATACCCTAGTAACCACATAGCAACATCCTGGCAACCCCTCACAATACCCTAGTAACCACATAGCAACACCCTAGCAACCCCTCACAATACCCTAGTAACCACATAGCAACAACCTAGCAACCACTCTAGTAACCACATAGCAACACCCTAGCAACCCCTCACGATACCCTAGTAACCACACAGCAACATCCTGGCAACCCCTCACAATACCCTAGTAACCACATAGCAACACCCTAGCGACCCCTCACAATACCCTAGTAACCACATAGCAACAACCTAGCAACCAGTCTAGTAACCACATAGCAACACCCTAGCAACCCCTCACAATACCCTAGTAACCACATAGCAACATCCTGGCAACCCCTCACAATACCCTAGTAACCACATAGCAACACCCTAGCAACCCCTCACAATACCCTAGTAACCACATAGCAACAACCTAGCAACCACTCTAGTAACCACATAGCAACACCCTAGCAACCCCTCACGATACCCTAGTAACCACACAGCAACATCCTGGCAAACTCTGACAGAACGCACAACTTAAGAGCTTCAAATCTCAAGCTTTACAAACGACTGCAAACTTGTTTAACTCTTTCTCAAGTTAGTCTGGACAGACCTCTTTAATCTAGTTAACATCGCTGTGATTGTGTTTCTAATATAACATCTGAGGGAGTGACGCACATTCAGTTTTAGAAAACCCTGGAAAAGTGAGAATATTAATGCATCATACAGGAGTAATACGCATGACATACTGATTCATAATCATATATTTCTCACCTGTTTGGAGGTAAATTTGATTAAGGACCCTTCGTAACCCTGATGAAGAGAATCAGAAATGAAACACAGCTCATGTTGACAGTAATTTAATTTCATTCACGGAAGGAAAACACTAAATGTGTGTCTCTTGAGGCAGAGATGGACAAACTACACAACTCTGTTACACCGCTGGTCAAATATTACTCCATTACAAGTGATACAGACTGATTGTTACTCAAGTAAAATACAGAAGTACTTGCATTTAAAAGTACCCAGCAACACAACTGTATAACTTTACAACAGCAACACTGCTTTACCAAAAAAGATTTATTTGACATGAAAACAAACATTTCAGAAATGCTGTGTAATCGTGACACAGACCGGTCTCAAACACATACTGTATTGTGTTTAGTTAGGAGACACGACAGCTCTTCTGTGGCTTTACAGCTACGATTTTACACAGTTTTGCTAAATCAGACAATATTGTGTCGAATATATACCACAATATTAACTTCTTATTGAGTTGTTGTAATAAATATCACATTAGCAGCTGGTCAGTGTTCAAGAAATGCTGGGAAATCACTTCATGTAAGGCTTGAACAATGATTACTTTTTACGTTTTACAGAAAAAAAAACAATCCTTTCAAAGCTGCTACAGACTTCGAGGATCTTGATAGAAATGTAGTGGAGTGAACAGTATGATATTTGTCTTGCAAATGTAGTGAAGTTATAAGTACAGATACGGGAAAGGTGTACTTAAGTACAGTAATCATGTAACTGTACTTCATTTCTGTGCAGCTCTGTCTTGTGGGTTCAGATCAAACACACGCACCTGGAAAGGCCTGAATAACAGGTAAAGCTCTCTGGGTTTGATGTCCAGCGGCAGACCACTGACAAAAAGAGTCCTGACCTAAAGAAAAACAAGAAACAGGACACTGCTTCAGGAGAAAACATCTCTGCATCTGATAAACCGCTCTTAACAGTTTACCCTTACCAAAATTAACCATGGTTTTACCACAATAAAACCAAAAAACATGCTTACTAGTTAAAACATGGTAACCACAAATTAGCCATGGTTTTACTACAATAAAACCAAAAAAACATGCTTACTAGTTAAACCACGGTAACCAGAAATTAACCATGGTTTTACTACAATAAAAAAAAAAAAAACATAAAACATGGTAACCACAAATTAGCCATGGTTTTACTACAATAAAACAAAAAAACACGCTTACTAGTTAAGCCATGGTAACTAGAAATTAACCATGGTTTTACTACAATAAAACCAAAAAAACATGCTTACTAGTTAAACCACAGTAACCAGAAATTAACCATGGTTTTACTACAATAAAACCAAAAAAACATGCTTACTAGTTAAACCACAGTAACCAGAAATTAACCATGGTTTTACTACAATAAAACCAAAAAACACGCTTACTAGTTAAGCCATGGTAACCACAAATTAACCATGGTTTTACTACAATAAAACAAAAAAACACGCTTACTAGTTAAGCCATGGTAACTAGAAATTAACCATGGTTTTACTACAATAAAACCAAAAAAACATGCTTACTAGTTAAACCACGGTAACCAGAAATTAACCATGGTTTTACTACAATAAAACCAAAAAAACATGCTTACTAGTTAAACCATGGTAACCACAAATTAACCATGGTTTTACTACACTAATAATAAAAAAAACATGGTAACCACAAATTAGCCATGGTTTTACTACAATAATAAAAAAAAAAAAAAAAACATGGTAACCACAAATTAACCATGGTTTTACTACAAAAAATAATAATAAAAAAAACATGGTACCCACAAATTAACCATGGTTTTACTACAATAAAACCAAAAAAAAACATGCTTACTAGTTAAACCATGGTAACCACAAATTAACCATGGTTTTACTACAATAAAACCAAAGAAAAAAACATAAAACATGGTACCCACAAATTAACCATGGTTTTACTACAATAAAACCAAAAAAAAAAACATGCTTACTAGTTAAAACATGGTAACCACAAAGTAACCATGATTTTACTACAATAAAACCAAAAAAAACATAAAACATGGTAACCAGAAATTAACCATGGTTTTACTACAAAACAAAAAAAAACATGGTAACCACAAATTAACCATGGTTTTATTACAACAAAACCAAAAAACATGCTTACTAGTTAAAACATGGTAGCGACAAATTAACCATGGTTTTACTACACTAACCATAGATTAACCATGGTATTTATAATAAAACTGTGATTATACAAGTGTTAATCAATACACCAAAAACCATGGTTACTACACTTTTACTATAGTAAAACCATGGTTAATTTTCCTGATCAACACTTGACAGTATTAGCGAGTTTTATTCTCTGTATGTCTGGATACAGGACTAGAGATCAGAAGACAATCATAATAACTGAGGAGTAAAGTATAACAGCTAAAGAGATCCATCCCAGAGATCTTTGCAGTAATTATCATCATCAGTTTATCTCAGCTTTAGTTTCTCTGAGATTAAGAGTAACTCACCTCTTCTCCTGGGCTGCTGAGCTCATTCTCGCTGCTGTTGTTCATTCTGGAGCAGAAATATGAAACAATAATCACGAGCTCGTGCAGCGCGTCTGTCTCCCCTGCGCGCTCCCGCGGTCAGAGGCGCGTCTCAGCGGCGTCGTGCGCGAGCTTCATTCTCATTGAAACGTGAGCAACAATAACACTTTAAGCTCTTTTCGACTCTAGTATGACAAATGGTGAGTGATGCATGTATAAAATGCTGCTGAAGTTCCCACAAACATTTAAAATATTACTCTAACAGTGGAAAATAAAGTGTAATAATGCAGATTAAGTGTCTATTCCCATCAGAAGTTCAAACCCTGATGCAAAGGTCATCTGTCAGAGCAGCTTAAGCAGAGAATCACTGCCCTTTACTGCCCACAGACTCCTGTTTGCTATTTATACACACCGTCATACTCAATAAACCCAGAACTTATGTTTTCTATAATCTTCTAAACAACAGCATTTAAACTGCTGGATTTAATAATGCATGTGCTATAATAACAGAAATCAGTCATATCAGCGGATCGGGGCATATGCTCCACACCCAGTTTATTTTAAACATATTTGCTTTACATGCTCAGCTGTAGTTACTTTAAGATATTGTTAATATATATAATATATATATATATATATTACCTTATATGTCCAAAAACTGTGATTTTTCACAAAATAATAATAATAAATAAATAAATAAACATCTTGTTGCAACATTTTACAAAAATCAAGACTGAATATATTTGGTAAAAATCCCATGTATTAAAGATGAAGTGCAGGCTATTAAAGACAATATTTAGGCAACACTGACCTAAAATGATAATTCTTTGCCCTCTCTCTCTCTATCACTCACTCACTATCTCTCTCTCTATCACTCACTCACTATCTCTCTCTCTATCACTCACTCACTATCTCTCTCTCTATCACTCACTCACTATCTCTCTCTCTATCACTCACTCACTATCTATCTCACTATCACTCACTCACTATCTCTCGCTCTATCACTCACTCACTATCTCTCTCTATCACTCACTCACTATCTCTCTCTCTATCACTCACTATCTCTCGCTGTATCACACTGACTAGTGCTGCTCTCTATCACTCACTCACTATCTCTAGGTCTATCACTGACCTCAAATGATAACTCTCTCTCTATCACTCACTCACTATCTCTCCTCTATCACTCACTCACTATCTCTCTCTCTATCACTCACTCACTATCTCATCTCTCTACTCACTCACTCACTATCTATCTCACTATCGCTCGCTCACTATCTCTCTCTGCTATCACTCACTCACTATCTCTCGCTCTATCACTCACTCACTATCTCACTCTCTATCACTCACTCACTATCTATCTCACTATCTCTCACTCACTATCTCTCTCTCACTCGCTCTCACTCACTCACTCACTCACTCGCTCGCTCGCTCGCTCGCTCTCACTCACTCACTCACTCACTCACTCACTCAACCAGCACTCACTCACTCACTCGCACTCACTCGCTCGCTCACTCGCTCACTAGCTCGCTCTCACTCACTCACTCACTCACTCACTCACTCGCTCACTCACTCACTCACTCACTCACACACTCACTACACTACACTCACACACTCACTCACTCACTCACTCACTCACTCACTCACTCTCTCACTCGCTCCTCGCTCACTCACTAGCTCGCTCTCACTCGCTCTCTCACTCGCTCACTCGCTCTCACTCACTCACTCACTCACTCACTCATCTCTGACCTCAAATACATCAAATATTACTCTTTTTAGACAGTCTTTGAAGTAAAGAGTACCCCCCCCCCCTCATATAAAACACTCTCTCATTGGATCTCAGCAAATCTCACAGGTGAGCTGTTCTGATCTGAAAGGTGAGGATAAGTGATCTGGCGCCGCCGTGTGGAGAAGAAAAGAAACACACTCCAGACACACATGAAGGAGCATTTAATGTGTCCTCAATAACTTACAACATGAGCTACGAGACTCTGACACAGAAACAGTGCTCAGCTTCTGGCCGGAGTGGAGCTGCCCTTCACCGTCTTCTTCAGATGATGATAGTTGGGCAGAATCTTCATCAAGAAATCCAGCTGCAGCGTCTGAGGCTTGAGACGACAGAAACGGTCAGAAGAACAGTGAGTGTGTGTGAGTGTGAGTGAGTGTGTGAGAGAGTGTGCATGTATGAGTGTGCGTGTGTGAGAGTGTGTGTGTGAGAGTGTGTGCGTGTGTGTGTGAGTGTGTGTGTGAGAGTGTGTGTGGAGTGTGTGTGTGAGTGTATGTGTGTGTGTGTGAGAGAGTGTTGTGTGCGAGAGTGTGCATGTATGAGTGTGCGTGTGTGAGAGTGTGCCTGTGTGAGAGTGTGCGTCTGAGAGAGTGTGCGGTCTGAGAGAGTGCTTGTGCGAGTGTGCGTGTGAGTGAGTGTGTGAGAGAGTGTGCGTGTGTGAGAGTGTGCGTATGTGAGAGTGTGCCTGTGTGAGAGTGTGCCTGTGTGCGAGTGTGAGAGAGTGTGCATGTATGAGTGTGCGTGTGAGAGTGTGCGTGTGTGAGTGTGCGTGTGAGAGTGTGCGTGTGTGTGTGAGTGTGCGTGTGAGAGTGTGCGTGTGTGAGTGTGCGTGTGAGAGTGTGCGTGTGTGTGTGAGTGTGCGAGTGTGCTGTGTGTGTGTGAGTGTGCGTGTGAGAGTGTGAGAGAGTGTGTGTGTGAGTGTGCGAGTGAGAGAGTGTGTGTGTGAGAGTGCGTGTGAGAGTGTGCGTCTGAGAGAGTGT
>JALXFT010000438.1:0-12911 GCA_023376895.1 Aspiorhynchus laticeps
CAGATAGTTCAGAAGATCATACAGAATCATAAGTTTTTTTTTCCACACCTTTACCATAAAATGACAATTTAAACAATTTGGTTGAGCATGTCTTTAGAAAATTATTTGACCTGTATTACACTGTTAACTGTTGTATCAAGTTAAATAATTCGTTATAGCAGGACCTCTGAAACTATTATATGTCCCCAAAAATATGCTTACATTTAAAAATTCCCACCATACTCAGAGCACATGAGTGATTTTCTTAGGGCATCAACAGATTGCATGAAAACATAAGATTGTGCAAATTCATACAAATTAGCCACCAATTCGGCAAAACATTAAATAGTTATGAATTGTCATGAGATCGTGTTGTCTCTTTTTACTAAAAAGCCGGAATTCTGTTAAAGTGCCCCTATTATGGATTTTCTTAAATTACCTTTCATGCAGTGTGTAACACAGCTCTAAGTGAATGAACATCCTGCAAAATTTTTTATCTGAAAGTGCATTGTGTATAAAGTTATTGTCTCTCAAAAGAAAGAGTCGACTGAATCATTGAAACGAGTCGTTTTTAAAACGAATCCCAAGTTTTAGCATATTGCCCGCCCACTTGTTGGTCTTTTCGTGTTGGTCTGAATGAAAATGCGAACGCAAAGGAGGGGTTTGGAAAAATGTAGTCTTGCATAGCCAGACCTTCGGAATCCATGGCAGCTTTTATTGTCCAAGGCCCGCCCATGAGGCCGTTTGACCGACATGTCAAACAACCAATCACAGTTTGTTTTGTTCAGCGTCACATTTCGGGGTGTGGAAATGTCGCCACAATAACAGACCGGTGTGTGAAACTCTCGGACGTATTTTAAAGATTCTATGCCGCAAACTTTAAATATTTCACATACTTATGAAAATCCGTTTATTTCATCCTGATAAGCGCTCGTCGTCACAGTTGTAAACACGACGGCTTTCTTCTTTCGTGAGGGGGTTTGGCGTCATGGCATATTTGTTTCCAGGCAGAACGTTAAAGACGACACACACGTCTCCCGGAAATCCTGTATAATTCAACCAATCCGATGACGACTTCGAAACTCCTGAAGTGTTTCCACTTTTGTGTGCCATATGCATCAGACGTTCAGCCAGTGGTCCGTGGGCGTGACGTCTGAGTCTGAGACTACTAAAAATTAATCGTTGAGCGAATTGTTTGGGAGTCGTTGATCAAATAAGGTAAAAATAAAAGCATATTATAAGACAATGAAAGGGTTTTTTGACCTTGCATGCATGTCAACCTGTTGTTGGGGACTCCCAAAACCAAAATAGGAACCTTTCATTACCCATAATAGGGGCACTTTAATATTTCTACAAGTGGTCTGTCTGCTAATAAAGATAAAGTGTCCCACTAATAACCACAAGAGCTTTTCCAATTTCATAGCCACAATTGTGTCATGTTGTTTTCTCTTGGTAATTTGAAGGTTCCACTCAGGAAGGTTTTGGAATTCTCAGATGTTCCTTCAGAAAGTGGCGCTGCTATCTGTTATCCAGCGGAACACGGTCAGAGGGCCACGGCATGAAGCCAATACAGGAATTAGAGGAAGTATTTCAGAACACTTGCTGTATAATCGGAGATCTCTTGCTCGCTCACTCCCTCTGCTCTGCAATTTGAAACTTGCTGTCATGGGCATTAGAGCAGACTTCAATCCATCCTGTGCTGGCGCTCAAAGAGCCGGGCAGACTGGAGGAAATTGATCAGCACTGTAGTTAAGATTGGGAGGTAAATATAGCAGTGTGTTGGAACGCTACACCAGGAGATAAGAGTCTGAGTGCTGTGTGATGCCTACCTGATGTTACAAGCTTTATTTTGGAGTCACGAGGACACACACACACACACACTGACAACTAATACATTGATCATGTAGTTGCTCAGCACACTGTACATGTGTCTTTGCATGGATCCAGCTGTCACTCAAGGGCATTGCTAGACACAAACGGCATCCGGGGTTTAGGCTATTAGTGTCATATCATAATGCAAGGATACCTATGAGATAAATAATGCATAACAGATTTTTTGAAAAGTGGTTATCAATATATATACTATATACCTTTCAGTTGTTAGGGTCAGTATTTAAATTTTTTTTTTTGAACAAAGTCTCTTATGCTCACAAAGGATGCATTTATTTAATGATAAATACAGTAAAAACAGTAATTATGGGAAACATCATTAAAATTGGAAGTAATCATTTTAATAATTGTAATTTTTAGCATCACTCAGTGTCTCCAGTCTTTCTAATATGCTGAAATCATTCTAATATGCTGATTTGCAGCTCAATAAATATTTCTTCTTATTATCAATGTGGAAAATGTGGACTGATTATTATGTTATGCTATGCATTTATCGATTGACTGTCTGAAACCATGATGTTTTTTTAATTTTTTTTACTTGCAGTGTTATTTTGGTATTATTTATAAACCATTACAGCTTTTATTAATATTTTGAATTAGCTTCTATTTTTATGCTTTCAGTTTTCATTTTAATTTTAGTTAAATTTATAGTAATTGTATTATGTGCTTTGATTTTTTTAATATTAATATTTAGTTTTATTTTATTTTATTTTTATTTTCAGTTTTAGTTTTTATTTATTTTATTTCCACTTAGTTAATTTTAGTGCTTTAAAAAAAAAAAAAAAAAAAAGAATAAAAAAACATTGCAGAGATGAAACTGGTTACATATCCTGAATTTTTGAGATGAACAACAAGATTTCTCAACATGTTGTATGGGGGAAAATATTTCATATTTATTACAAATATTTGTAATTAAAAGAAAACGATAACTGACAGTAATATTCCCTATAAAGTAAAAGTGCCCTTACACAAAGAAAATATATTTCCTTATACAGTACATTAGTGATCAATATATTAAAGTAATTAATGCATATTGAAAATATACTGAATAATATATTGTGATAATACATTACAAAATTGAATAATGCATAGGGAATTATATAGAATAATATGTGATAGTATATTTACTTATGTTAATGTGCGTAATATTATATTAAATAATACACTTCATAATATATAGATATTTTCAAACATATGTGTACTATTCCATTTTGCTTGATGCGGTCAGGTTACTTTTTTTCTGGCTTTCAAGGATTTAAAACAAGGTTAATCTTTTCCCTAATGATGAAATACATTTCTCATAAACATTTCAGCTTTAACAACAGCTCATACTTCACTTGGACAAACTGATCAGTCCCTGGTCAAGTCGACCTCAGTCTTCAGTGGTTTGACTTTGCTGAAGGAGTAAATAAAGGTTCAGATATGAGATTCCACAGGCCTGAGGACAGGTCTACTGATGGGAACTGGACCTTAACTGTATCTGCAGAGAAAAAACTATTACAGGTCATTATGCCCTGAAAGAATATGATGACAGAACGTGCTGCTAGCTCATCTAGTATAAACGTGTGTGTGTGTGTGTGTTTGTGTGTGATATAACAGATGGTGAGCGATGTGTTTAGAGGCACTCTAAATTTCAGCAGTGAAAATAAAGGCCAGCTGCGGAACGCAGAGCAACGCGGCAATCACAGAGCATTGTCTCACACTGTCTCAAACACGAAAGCTTCCTCAGTTCTTAATCCCTTTTCACATGCAATTAAAATCTCTCTCTCTCTCTTTCTCTCACACACAGCTTGTGCTTTGAAATGAGATCACAGGGTGGCTTGTTCAACAGAGGTTTGTACGGAAGTGTCGCTAAGAACAGCGTGATCCACTAATGGGTTTCAATTTTTTGTTACACCCGGCCACCTCTGAAACTAGAACAGACTTTTTTTTTTTTTTTTTTACTCTGCATGACCATCATTTGATTGGCTGTCGGTATCGTTGACAACCTAATAATACTGAGTAATAGAAATAAAATAAAATGTATATGTATTCATATAACAGATGCTTTTGCCCAAAGCAACTTAAAATGAGGAAAAACAAGCAATTTAATATGAAGGAGCCAAGAATATTGAAGAGATGTTAAAATATTTTATTGAAACTAATGTGGAAAAAACAATAACTAATTTAATAAATACAATAAACATTTTTTTTTCCGTTTTATGCATTTTTTTTTTTTTTTGAAGGAAAAAAACATACACAATGTGAGGGAAAGTTCACCCAGGAAAATCCTGACATATATATATTTTTTAACCCTCATGTCGTTCCTAAGTTCTGTGACTTTCTTTCTTCTGTAGAACATAGATAGATATTTTGTGAAATTTCATAATTTTGTGAAGTTTTGTTTTCTTCATATTTACTCACTCTCAGCTCATCCAATATGTAGATGAGTTTGTTTCTTCATCAGAACAGATTTGGAGAAATTTAGCATTACATCACTTATTCACCAGTGTATCCTCTGCAGTGAATGGGTGCCATCAGAATGAGTCCAAACAGCTGATAAAAACATCACAATAATTCACAAGTAACCCACACCACTCCAGTCCATCAGATAATGTCTTGTGAAACAAAAAGCTGCATGAAAAGAAGAAGAAAAAAAAAATCCATCGAGGCATTTAAACTTTGGACACTCATCCTGACGGCACCCATTCACTATAGAGGATCCACTGGTGAGCAAGTGATGTAATGCTAAATTTCTCCAAACTCATCTACATATGAAGGTGTACATTTTCAGCAACTTTCATTTTTGGTGAACTATTCCTTTAAGTTACACTCTTCTTTGTATTAAAATTGTATTTGCTAAATAAAAGCAATACTGCTTTATAGGTACAAAAATAAAGGAATTGTTGACCAAAAAATATAAACGCCATGATCATTTACGTAACCATATGTTGCAAAAAAAACAAAACAAAAAAAAAAGTGCATTTCTAGAGTTGTGCACATTTAAAAAAAATGTCTTTTATTCGCATGTTTACATGGGCTTAGTGTGATTTCTTACATTATATAGCAGAAAAGAGAACATTAATAAGCATGTGATTGTGATCATCTAAACTTTTAGTAGTTAGTAAGTGATACAGAAGGATTTAAATTTGTGGTTAGCAGTCAATTACATAATCATCCCACTGTGATTGGCTGAAGATGCTCGTATTTGATATACATTTAGTTAAAATGACATTTCAGACTTTTAGAGAGGGAAGTGTTAAATTGGAAGTGGCACACAACTGGCTCATGTTTCTTGGTCTATCTGTCATTCTGTCAGTTATCTGCCTCTCGCTCTCTTTCACTCCCTCATCTATATATATTACTGGAGTGTTAGAAGCCAACTTCTGGTGAGACTTCATTAACAAACAAAGAGAGCTGTAAGGGAAGATCTGTTGGAGAAAAAAATGTTAAAATTTATGTGAAATGGGAAGAATCAAAGCAAGTGTAATATTCTGGATCCTTTGTACTGCTGCTGTTGTGAATGTGTGGTCAGATTTGTCCTATTTTCATGCATCTAGTCCTTTTACTAACAGCATAACACATCACCAATAGAAAAAAAATAGTTATTACCAGTAGTTAATAAAAGTATTAATATTAATAGTAGTTATTTGTGTATGAAGTGTTTTTATTTTTTTACATTTGCAATTGAAATGTACCAAATTAATGTATCAGCATCTGTTACATTGAGTGACAGCATCTAAAACAACTTTTGTGACACATAAATGTTTACATTTGTTTTCAGGTTTTTAGAATATTGAATTTATGGGATTAATAGGTTCATTATATGGTCATTGTATTTAATCAACGACAATAGCTAAATATTAAATGGCATCACATTTATTCACCACATATTATACAATTTGATTTCAACAATTTATACATTATTTCAGTCTGTTCTTTGTAATTTCTGGTATCATATTCATGTGGAATATTTTAAATGGATATAGATATGGGGGGGGGGAGTCGGAGGAAATATTATATTTCTTATATATATATATATATATTACTTCCCACCTTATATTATTTTTTTTCATATTCAAATTGTATATCACAGTGTGATATTACAAACTAATTATTTTAAGAATCTTCTTAAGCCTAATATTTAACACCCACCCAATTTGACTTCATGTCAAATTAACAAAAATCTCATAATTTAATCATTTCTTTATAACTTTAATATAATATTTATAACTTTTAATCATTCATTACATTAAAAATGTTATAAACTTAATATAAATATATTTTTAAAAATATAATAGTTTTTATATTATATATGTTAAAACAATAATCATCATTTTATTATTATTATTATTATGGTTCTGTGAGAACTGTAACAGGCATATCATAAAATGTCCATATTGTATGCTTCATCATACATTCAAATGGACAAAAATGTAAATCCAAAACAACAAAAGTGTAAATGTTACATAAAATATTTCTGAGATCAGGATAGCAATGCAGGACAATATTTGGGCCATGATATGCACATAGACAAGAAGAGACTGTTTGACAGATATGTAAAGCGACCAAGTGTCTTAATAAATACCTAAAAATGCAACATATCTTTATATGAGAGAAAGGTTTAGTGGTACAGCTCATTAACTCAGTATAAAATCAACAGAAGTCAGTGGAACGTCCCTATCAAACAAATGTGTGTTGTGGTAAAGTGAATATGCTTATATGACAATCTGTGTGTTTAATGGACTCTGCTCTAATGGTGTTTATACAGCACTGCTTTAATGCCTCCAGCTGCTTTGTGTTGTGCGTCTAGCAGATGTGTCTGTGTGTGTTTATGGGTATGCATTTGCTAAAATTGTATGATACAGCATGTTTATACATATGTGAAATGCTACTGTACATGTGTATTTTGTTAGCACAGATGTGTGTTTTTGTGATTCAATTAAAGGGTTTGTGGTTCAATTTTACAGCCTTTATCAACAGATGTTTTCTTTCCAAAATGACTCAAAACGAATGAACAAACTGGAACATGTCACGTGTGAGCGAATTGAATGAACGAGACATCTTGTGAACAAACCAGAGTGCGTAACTGCTTAACTACCACAGTTTGATGTGTCACTGGAAAAATTAACTAGCTATTCACAACTTTCTTTTATGAACTATGTTGGTTCAGCAAAATAGAATTGCTGTTGATGTCACATACTGTAGATAGTGGTTTGAGATCAAGTTAATGTCAGATTATTGCTGTACATTTTTATCACTGATACATTATAAAGGTACAAAGCAGATTTTAGTTTTTTGGAATATTAACAATATATTATATGAAGAATCTGGCAGTGATTGAGCGGAAGCCATTTTAGTAATGAACTGAATCAAAATAGAGTTGCGCGATATATCGTTTCAGCATCAATATCGCAATGTGCGCATCCGCTATTGTCACATCAGAGGATGTGTGATGTTTAGTATACTGATCATTATATTTAAAGGTAAACAATTGAGAAAGAAATGGATGTGTAACAGTATATTGTTTCACAGCAGTTTAATGTTCCTGAGGCTTTCTGTGTCATGAATGTAAATCAAAAAACAAAACACAGAGAGAAAAATCACTTTGTAGTTTTAACACAGATTTATTAGATTTAATTTATACAGTGAAGATTATGCTGTGATATTTTACATTTGATTATTCAATTTCTGTACCTGAATACTGTTAGACTTACCTGAAAAATATAAAGCACTGTTTATTTCATTTGTAGGGCTTTGTGCGATTAATCGAATCGTCATACTATCACGATTTGAGCGTGCACAATTTCTTAATCGCTTTCTTAGCACGATTCTTCCGCACCTACAACATCATCCCAATCATTGATTATTTTTTTCCAAATAGAGCTATTCAAGTCATCTGAATGCATTTTTTTTTTATCGCCTAATATGGAGCGCGAGAAAAACATATCGGCAATATAACAAAATATCACAATGCAGTTTTTTCACACATATCGTGCAGCCCTAAATCAAAAGATGCATAAAGATGCGGTGGGATCAAAATTCACTATCGTTCAGCGCCCATATTAACGATCAGAGTGTTCAACACTGCACACGGTTGCAGTCCGAGCTAGAGCGCTCCAGCCAGCACAGCGTCTACCATGCAGTCATGCTAGCGATCGTTTCGTCGGAGTCTATTCTTGCTTTGCTGACGCGCTGAATTTAACTAGTGATGTAACGATTTGTACTTTGCATTGTTCTTATTTGAAAATAAGAAATCTTTTTATTTTTCTCCCGGCAAATGATTCTATACTGTATGCTAATTGTGTCACACTAGCAATATGCAGGGCAATAAAGCGCTATTTAAATGAGCAGCTCATTGCTCACTTACGATTCATTGCAATCACGCGCACTCGTTACAAGATTCAGATATTTGTCAATGAGCTGAGGATCTGTTGAGCATGTGAATCCTCCACCACGGTCTATGAAAGTCATTCTATTACTGTACTTCCCGTGATCAGCAAAGATGAATCCTGCAGTTCATGCTTGGATGCAGGGATGTCAAGTCCGTGTTTTTTTCACGCAATTGGACTACTTTTAAATTGTTGCTGTGGGTTGATTTTCCCCTGTGGGTTAAAGGTTTGAAATATTGCATAAATTACATTTGACTGAAATGTAAACATTGTTGAATTCTACCTATGATAAAACCGCACTAAGATTTGTGAAGGAGTGGCCAATGATAAGAAGCCTTTGATCTGTAAGTGTTTATGATCAATGTGCATAACAGTGACTGTAAAATGCTGTATTTTAGTTACCGAAATGACATATTTTGAGTTGTTGATAGTTGCAATATACGTCACTTGCAGACTGCTTTGAGGTATGTTTTTAACTGCCAGCAAATCTATTTCAATGCACCCGAGGCAGTGCCACAAAGAGCTTCTATGACCATATGCATGTTTGCAAAAAAAACAACAACCCTGGACACGGGATTTATTTTTTATTTTTTTTGCCTTATGTCTGTTCTTGTCACGATTCCAAGCCATGAACTTTGCGTCACTCACCACTAGAGGTCACTCTCCCATCACATGGACTTTCACACACTTACAGATCACTCATAGACTGCATCTCCCATCATTCACTGCACCCACACAGCTGTTCACTATCATCACGCTTACACCTGAAAACAATCTCACATCACCATCACCCAATCACACACGCTACATAAACCCTGGACTGTCTCTCACACCCTGCCGAGTATTGTTTAGCCTTGCGACATACAAAGCGTTTTCCCCGATATCCCTAGTCTGATTTCCTGTGTTCTGATTCCTGCCCGTGTTCCTGGTTTATTGTCTCTGCCTAGCCCTCTGGATATAGTTCGCCGATCGCCGACCCACGCTTGCCTAAGGATTACTCTTGTGTTTTGCCCATGCCATACCTGTTTGCTACTGCCTGACCCTGCCTGTTTTGACCATGTTTTCTAATAAAGAGCTTGCATTTGGATCCGCATGTCTCACGTCTCGTCAGCTCCGTCACAGTTCTAGAGACCTTACAGCTTTTTGATAAAGCTCTAATTGGTTTTCTTTCTACAAATAGAGCTATTCAAGTCGTCTGGTGATTTTTTTTTTTTTTATATCGCAATATATATCGCAGAAATATATATCGCAATATAACAAAATATCGCAATGTGAGTTTTTTCCAATATCGTGCAGCCCTAAATCAAAAGATTATAAAGATTCACTGGGATCAAAATCACTATCGTTGGTATATTACAAAGGTTCAATACTGCAGGTTATGAGCTATACGTCCAGCCACACAGCTTTACCATGCTGTTTGCTACTGTTAGATGGAACTTTTTTTAAATTTAACTATGATGTAATGATTTGTACTTTGATTTTCTTATTTGAAAATAAGAAATATTTTTTTTTTTCTCCCACAAACATTCTATACTGTATGTAATTTTCACACTATCAATATGCAGGGCAAAATCGCTTTTCAATGAGCGCTCATTGCTCACTTATGATTTTGCAATCACGCGTACTCTGTAAAAGGAGCACATCTTACAAGATCAGATATTTGTCAATGAGCTGAGGATCTGTTGAGCAGTGAATCCTCCACCACGGTCTTGTCAGTCATCTCTTACTCTCTTCCCGTGATCAGCAAAATGACTCCTGCAGTTCATGTTGGATGCAGGGATGTCAAGTCCGTGTTTTTTTCACGCAATTGTACTACTTTTAAATTGTTGCTGTGGGTTGATTTTCCTCTGTGGGTTAAAGGTTTGAAATATAGCATAAATTACATTTGACTAAAATGTAAACATTTTGAATTCTACCTATTATAAAACCGCACTAAGATTTGTGAAGGAGGGCCAATGATAAGAACCCTTTGATCTGTAAGTGTTTATGATCAATGTGCATAACAGTGACTGTAAAATATGTATTTTAGTTATCGAAATGACATATTTTGAGTTTTGATAGTTGGAATATGGTCATTGCGCTGCTTTGGGTTGTTTTTAACTGCCATGGGCTAGTTTTGTCATGCAGACCTGGCAACCCTGGCTGTACGGAGCAGAGCAGATGCTTTCAGTTTAGAATTATAGCGTATGTTTTCCAACTAAACTAAATTATTTTTATTTCTATAAAAAAGGCAATATGACAGTGGGGGAAGTGCCGCTGGGGGCAAGTAATGTAATCGGTGTATGTCCAAACACTGTGTAGCACCGACTACAGCAGTAAGCCTATAGTGTTTATGTTACATCATTCTTGTTATGCGCCAGATCGCGGGACTGCGGGACGATGGGACCCACGCTAAATATTTTTGACCACGCACTCCCACCCGCAGAAAAGGTAAAACTGCCTGCTCCTGTGAGATTTGTGTCTAAATCTGCCCTAAATCTGAAAGCCACTGAAAAATCGGAGGCCTTCCTGAACTATGATGTTAACAACAGAAGTTGCAACCATTGTTGGCTAACTATACTTTTGAGGAAATGCACCACTAAACAAGAATCTGCTGGCTGACAGTGATTGAACAAAACCCATTTCAGTATTGAACCAGAATAAATATTTTCCAGAATTAATCACTGGTATATTATAAAGGTCTATAGCAGATTATTATTATTTTTTCCCTACTGTGAATTTAAGTTCAGTAAGTTCTGTAAAAACGTAAAATGTTTCTACTGTATTTCTTTTTTTTTCTTTTTTTACAGATCGATAAAGATTCACTAAGATCAAAATCACGGTCACCGGTATATTATAAAACAGATCCAAAACAGATCTAGAACATTATTTAATGAAATATTTTTAAACTGTAAATTTAAGTTCTGTGACTACTTTGGTTGCCAGACATCACATTTTCACACTTTTTTACGATAAAGAAACTATGCTTCTAACCACAGGTCGAGAGCTGTACTTACACCCACAACTTTATGATGCTGTTTGCTAATGTTTGTTTGAACTATAGTTTTGGGAAACACCAAATCATTGAACTATATCGGTAAAGACAAAACTTGCAACCATAGTTGGCTAACAATTCTTTTGGGAAACACCCTTGAAGGAGAATCTGCTGACTGACAGTGATTGAACAAAAGCCGTTTCAGTAATGAACCAGAACAAATGTTTCTGGTGAACTGAATTGAAAGATTATAAAGATTCACTGGGATCAAAATCACCATGACTGGTGCCAACTGCTTTATCCCTGCCTCCCTCCATCTCCATCTGTTTCTGCTGCACTGGTGGCCATGGCACTATAGTGACATTTCCTTTTCCAACTCGACAACCGCTGGGGACTCAATAGCCATGGTGCTTTTAACACCCTGTCTTTCCCACTAGGTGGGAAATTGACCACCATGGCTTGGCTGCAATTGCTTTGGCTTATTTCCGCTCTGTTTCCTTTCCGTGTCTTTCTCTTCTGCAGCTTCGATGCCCTCCGCTGCATCTGCGGCACGTCCTACCTGTCCCGCTATCCGCTCTCCTCCCTCTGGTCTCTGATCTTTTGACTCTTCACATCCCATCTGACCCTCTGCCAGCTTCTAACCTGACCGTGAGGCCGTATCTTTGGGCAATAGCTGCGATGGTTCCAGATCTCACTTCCTTTGTCACTTGCTCCTCAGTACATATTCTGGTACACACGGTGACTCTTCTGTCCTTTCCAGCTGGCTGAGGTGCTACCATCTATATCCATCTCTTTCCGCTCCCTTCAAGTATGGATATCGACTTGTCTCTCCTCACCTCCTCCTCTGGAGCTCAGTGTCTGTCACGCTATTGCTTATCATGACTTTCTCTGTACAAAATATATCACATTTGTCACATGGCACAAGCAACTCTTCTAAAAGCCTGCAGATGTAGACTCATGGGATTTACATGAAGTTTTTAATCACTTGTCTTGCGTTTTAATGTGTTGTTCTTATTTCATTATGCTCATTCTTCAGTATTAATGTGTATCGGCGCTTTTATGTCCCTGAGGTTGGTTTTTATTACAACTAACAGATTTAAACTTTATTTATTTATTTTAGGTTTATATTAATTAATGAATTAATTTATTTTTGATAATATTTTTAATAAATGATATTGTTTAGTTTTGACCCAGACTTTCAAGCTTAAAATATGAAATGACAGCTTTCCCACGACCAGCAGTTTTGCCCCTAAATATATATATTATATATATTTTATATTGAATAAATATTAATATTTTATATTTAATAATATATTTTAATAAAGTTTCAATTTATGGACACTTTAATGTTTATTTAATTTGGATCTTGAAATATTATATGATATTCATTTTCATTTATTCATTTATATTCATAATATTATATGATATTCATTTGATTGTATTATTCATCCATGTATTTATATTTTGTGTAGATATTTTAAATGGTTAAATTTGCCACATGGCAAATATTAAAGGTGCTATGTGCTATGTAAAATGCTTAGGCAATGAAAAAATAAAAGAGTCCGTCCTTTTTTCTGATGTTTTATATATATATATATATATATGAGGGCATAAAAGGTAATTTATTTTTTCTAAATGTCTAGAATGATGGTTCTTTAAACAACCTCTCTAATATTGGCCAGAATAAAAAAAAAAAC